>JAHDVE020011110.1:0-112690 GCA_022606495.2 Halesus radiatus
TATTCATGTTCGGGCACGTCAGACTTGGATACTTGTTAAGAATATCCCGGTACTTCGAAGTATTTGAAATCGTTGAGATTCCCGTGGATATTCCTTTGTACGTCGTGCCATTGATGTATAATCCGGTGGACTGGTCTGATATTACAGCCTTTTTTAGATTAACTGTAAGATTGAAGTTGTGCAGGAAATCGGCTCCGAGTATAGCTCTTGATACATCTGCAACTATAAATCTCCACTTCATGGTTCTGCGTAGGCCAAGGTTCAAATCTAGAATTTTTGTGCCGTAAGTTTTGATTTTAGTACCGTTTGCGCTGTATAACGTAGTTGGGCAGTTATCAGAAGTGACAAACTTCTTGTTTTGGATGGAATGTCTAGGAATGACGGATACATCAGCGCCGGTGTCTACAAGAAATTTTTGACGTGTTTCACAGTCAAATATAAAGAGACGACAAGTGTTTGTAGGAATCTCACATGTCTCTACTGTGGAATTCCGTTTGTCGTTTCCCTGTGTATTTTTGGGAAAGGAGCATGGCTTGTAGCATCTGTATGCTTTTTTTCCAAATTTATTATGCCAATGGCAATATCCATTGGGATTTCTGTTCGGAGATCTCCCCTGTGATCCTGATCTTGAACGTCTGGGTGGATTTTGTCTTGATGGGGATTGATAATGATGATTTTGAAAATTCTGCCTACCCCGTCTGTGGAAATCAGGTTGTGGATTGACCTGCGATGCCTTCAGTTGCTTCAATTCCAAGGTGAGCTGGAGTACTTGTTTTTGAAGGTCCAGCAGTACCGAGTTGTCTTCCTGTCTTGAGGATCCTGGCCTTTCGTTTCTTTCGACTGCAGCACATTCGTTCGAATTATAGACGTCGACTATTTTATCTGCCGCAGAAGCAAGTTGATTGAGGTCGTTGTCTGGCAGCGCGGATAGGATCGCTTGGATATGTTGCGGAAGTCGCTGCAGCCATAATGTTTTTACGATTGCACTCTTTGCTAAAGACGGTCCAGCCAACTCCATCATATGTCGGAGTAGACCTGTTGGTTTCCTGTCTTCTAACTGGATGCCAGTGAGGAGTCGAGTAAGACGTTTTTCTTCCGAGTCCTGTAGTCGTTCGATGAGTGCCGTTTTGATACGTACGTATTTTTCTTGTACGGGAGGATACGATGTCACTAACGCACTGTAGGGTATCTTGGTCGAGTGCAGCAATTATGATGTTGTATTTAGTAAAATCTTCCTTTATCCGTGAATTAACGAACTGAGCCTCCGCCTGAGCGAACCAAAGAGTGATGTTGGACCGCCAACAGGGTGGTAAACGTACAGAAACCTGCTGAACGTCTGACGTCGGTGCATTGTGTTCTTCCATCTTCAATTTGCCGATGTCTTCTTTTGGAATTACGATGAGATTTGTTTTACTTGATTCTTCGTTGAGTTTTTCTTCACGAGTGGTCATTACGTAATTCCGTCAGAGTTTTATGCATTAAATATGGCAAAAAGTATGGCAAATATGGCAAGATAATATTTAAATTTGTCAAGGTTAGGATGTATGTTAGAATAATTGCATTTTAAAATCTGTAATCCATATATCAATTTAAAAATTTAAAATCTCAAAAGGTTGTAAGAAATGTAAAACGGTTAAAATCTTTTCATAGAAAATAATGAAAAGTTTGAAAGAAACTAATGTTCAAACAAATGGATTCTAAAATTATTTGAAATTTTGAAAGTTGGAACAAAATAATTGTAACATTATTTGCGTTGCATTGTATGCTTTTATGGAACACATTTGAATTGTAACACTTTTGAAACAAAATAAATTGTAACATTATTTGCGTTGCATTGTATGCTTTTACGGAACACCTTTGAATTGTAACACTTTTGAAACAAAATAAATTGTAACATTATTTTGTAAATAATACTCTAAAAAAAAATAATGAAACCTTGATTTTCACTATGAAGTTATTAATTAAAAAATTTTACTTTTTTAACATTTACGTGTTAGAAGGCAATCATCTCGTCTCAGCTGTGGGATCGGGTCTGATTCGCCTTTTCCTTGAATGTTTTGGGTCAGATCCGACGATAATTCCGCCGCTTGAATCGACGATTCTTCTTTTGTATATCGCTGGAATAGATTGTAACAAAGAGATTAGTTTTTATTGCAATCATGAATTGAGGAATAATATTAATTGTGTCACTATTTTCATTAATACATGAAATTTTAGGCATTGTAAAGATATGTTTTTATTCTTAGCGCCTGTAAGCTGTTAGAGCTGATGATGGATAGAATTTAAGTTTAGTCCTTTAGGAACGTGACAAATAATGTGATAAAACCAATTCTGAGTAATAATAAATTCTTATTTTTCAATACAAATCTAGGCATATTTGCGGATTGCAAGGTTAATCATGGATTACTTTATTATTCGACATCATAGCATTTACCAATTGCACGTGATTATTTCACGAGGTATTTTATTAAAATTACTGAGGTTTTTTCAAAAAAAAAAAAAATTTCTAAATATTCTTATGCACAGTTATTTATTAATTAAGGAAAAATGTACTTACTAGGGAAATGACCTCAGGATTCACCATCCTACTCCTGCGATCCGGTCGTTATGAATTATTCGTTTTTGTCGGGGTCACCAATTTAACGTTTGATGTTATCTGTCTTAGATGTGTTCGGCGGTGTGTAGTGTACTATGATACTTACCAATACTCACCAGAACGCTTACGTTAATGATTGTCGCTGAGATATTAAATGAAAGAAAGGTTCACTATTTGTTTGATTTATTTCTCACGCGTACAAAAATCAGAAGGAATATTTAAAAGACCAGAAGTGATGCATTATGCAAATCTACAAGTTACTAGCCAGTTTGACAACACGACCGGATCAGCAGGGAGCAGAAAAGTGAATGATTCTCCTGTTCTGTGGATAACAGAAAGTCGGCCGGTTGACATTTGAATGAAGGGTTACCATAAGAAAAAAATAAACTTTGTGGCTAATAAATTGCTTGCATATTACAGGATAATCAATTTTACCAAAATATTTGGGAAATCTTGGGGAATGGGTGCTCAACAATTTGGTGGCCAAATGCTATTTCTGGTAGCAGAAGGTAAATAATTAGACCAAATAAACAATTTGAATTGCTTTTAGTTCCTTAAAAACACACACAATAAAAACAATAAATTCTATCTCATTTCTGAAAATTTGCCATCTATCTGACAAATGCCGTTTTTACCTGATTTATGCTCAATAGATATTTTGGACTTTTTCTTATTGTTTTATGTCTTCAAACTTTTTTTATGAAAGTACTTTGTGACTAGAGTATTTTTGGGGGATGCGTATTTTACCATGAAAAATATAATATAATGAAGCAAAAAAGGGTTTTGTTGAAAATGCAGGGGTAGCTTCTGCCTTTTATGTTCAACATATCAATGTTTTGTTGGATGATGTGAATTTTTTCTCTTTCATCCTGATACGTAATAAAATGATTTTAAAAAATCTGATGAAAAAATAAATAATAAAAATAGTTTTTTCTCGAATGAGAGCACTTCTTCCAACCTCCTTATTATTATAAGTTCCTGTGATTTCCTCTAACATCCCACCTTTATACAAATTAAATTCGGATGGCTGGTGAGGATTCATTAAATTCTAACCATTTAATTAAAATTCTATGAAGTTGCTTTTAGGTAAATTAACATTTTTAGTTTCGCTTAATTTAAAAGATTTTTTTTTCTCCAGTTTTTTTTACATTGATAAATTTATGGCTAGTTTATCCTCGGCCAAAAAAAAATATTTCCCAAGAAACAAAGAACCTTTATTAATCTTTATTAGTAATACTCTCTACAAAAACCTTAATTTTGTAACGTTAAAATAATTATCTACTCCTGATTTTTTTTTTCAAATGATCTTCACATAACGTCTTCTTATGGAAAACCACAACGACTGTTCCAATTTTTTCACAATAATTTTTTTTTTCATGTTATTTAGTTTATTTTTTTTTTAAATAAGTATATCCTTAACGTTTTTACTAGCGACAATCAAGTATACACGGTTTTATTTTAACAAAACCCGCTTATCGTGATATAACACTAGCGTTTATATGACATTCGCGGTCTGTGCCATTCGGGTTGATATGACATCCACGGGCATTTGACATGCATGGTGATATATACGACAAAAGTGGGATGTAATATTCAACTCAAATAATTTTTTTTAAATTTAATTTCTTTACTCACTTTTAAATAATGAAATCCAAAAAATAAGGCGTTTTTAATTTAATTTTTGGTATATTTCCTAAGACACGGTCTTAAAAAAATTGCATTTAAAAACCATCCGAAATAAAAATAGAGAAATAATTTTATGTTAATGTGTACAACGACGTAAAGCGATATATTAAGAGAAGTAAATAATACCTGGAAATAAAATAACAAAACTTTGTAATTCTCTTGAAAGCAGTGTTAAACGGTCAAAATCAATATCTGTACATACTAAAGTGGTTTCTTTAAATTTTATATTATTTGCATGTGTGATGATTTGATATATGCGATGAATGGCATAAATATGCAATGATATTATGACATATGCGATGACACATTCCTGGGGATAATACTTTCCTATTTTTATGCTACCCCTTGTACCAAGAATGCTTTATGAAATTCATCCCTAATTCGCTCTTTCATCTCTACTACTGTGTTGACATTTTTGCTGCTATAAATTCATCTCCAAACCGCTCCACGTCTCCTCTATTCGAAGCATCCTAGTTCCCAGGCTTCGTTGCAAAGATAACCTCCTAATTGCGTTAAGGACGATAACGCCATATTTGTTTGAAGCTTGCATAAGTGACAAAGTGGGGGTGGGAAAGTTCTGAAATTTCGAAAACTAGGATTGCATAACTTAAGAGGCTAGCAGAACAAATCAACTGTAAATACCATAGATAAAACCTTTCAATCCATATTTTTGGGAAAGTTATTTTTCACTGGCTTCACATATATAATAGTCTTCATATAAAACATGGTAAAGAATTTTTTTCTGTATAAGTCATTTTTAATAGTACAAACTAAATTAAAGCTTATAATTTTTTTAAGTTGTTTTCAGAAAACCGTAGAAAAATTTACGTAGAAAAAATAACCCTCAAACCTCCCATAATTATAAATAGTATTGCAATATTTAAAATCAAAATTTTGAAAAACAAATAATCACTATTAGTAATTTCAAGATTTTTATGTAGTTTTACGAATCATTGAAGAAGATAATATTAACTTATCCTAAATGAAACACGAAACCGAAACAAACTACGGAAAATAAAAAGGTATCAGTCGCATCTGGGACTCAAATCCTGGACCTCTGTCTTTTCGAGACAACCGCTTTACCGACTAAGCTAATGAGACCAGTTCAATATACGCCATTTTTATCGATAGCATATCTCAAATTCAAGACTGTGAAAAAAATGGATGATAATATTGACAAGTGAGGGCTGACTAAGTCTTCCATTACGACACAAGTAACATCTTCCGCTCACTGTGATGGTTGTAGGAGATTTTCAAATAATGTCAGGTTATTCGTAACCATCTTTTTATTTTAAAAAGGAAATAAAAAAAATATATTCGAGCCTTATTAACCATGTAATCCGAGTACAAATTTTGGGCGAAAGAGGAGGTTCTGAAGTTTTGAATCCCACCGATTTTGCCTAACACAAACGATCATTTAAATGGCTCTCAGACTTTTCAGCCGAATTTTGTCTTCTAGCATTCGTAATATATGCCCAAACCATCTCAATTTCGACATTCCTATATGTTTTATTTACTTTCAAAAACATATTTCATTTTGCAATACGCTCAAAAACAGCGAATCTCTTTAGAATTGAATGTCAAGCGGTAATATTTGTAAATCTGATATAATCCTATATTGTCTAAACCCGAGTTATAAGTATAATATTCTTTATCTTCGTGAACAAATTTAGGCAGCTCTAAATTCGATTCACATCTACCGGGACCGAGTTTTAAAAAAAAAACTTATTGTGCCTCAGTCTTTGTTTTTTCTTGCGAACATTTTTTATCGAAAGAAAAGAAATATTATCTTGAGTTCACTCACAATTCGGCCCTGATATCCACGTGAACTGACCCGCCAGCCCCGCCGACCAATGTATCCCGCGTCTATCGTTTAGGCGGTCACACCGGTACTGGCGTGTTTTTAGGTTGAAAAACGGCAATGACAATTCTATTCAATCCTAGTTCCACGTCTCCTGTAAACTTTTCATTTTTCCTTTATATATATATATATATATATGTAGTAACATTTATTTCTAGATAAGTGTAAAAATTTCAAGACTTAAAAAAGATGATTCTTCTTACACCAATTAAAAATCCTTAACCCGAGGGCATGCAACAATTTTTCAAACTATTTTAAGAGCCAGATTGGTCCTTCTATCGGTACCCAAACGAAGTCAGAACTTCTGGTTGTCCGCACAGCAGACCTAACAGCTAATTTGAAAATTCAAATCAATTATAAAAAAAATATACATTTATTCGGATCTAATTCAAAAATATATTATTCTTATTATCAGTAAGTACGCATATAATGAATTAATGCCACCGTTCTTATAATAGTTAGTGGTGCAATGGTAAGTATAGTTGCTTTCCAAGCAGTTGTTCTAGGTTCGATTCTCGGTTGTGGCAATACATATTTTTTTGATTAATTTTTTTTTTAAATACATTTATTTTTATCCCGTGATTTCTTAGGAGTTTTCTAGTAGATAAAAAAATATAGTAACATCCCCATAGCAGCATGATCCTTACATATAAAAAGTTATGGTTCTGCTTTTTAGTAAAGATATTCGGTCTACTCCCAGTGACCGCTGACACGCCCTCCATAATTACTCCTCCACTGGGGGTTGGTTTGCTTCCCAGGACAGATAGTGCCAGGGGCACATCTGAGAAGAGGAGAGAATTAATCTTGGGAAACTGAGATGACGAAGGGTTGCAGTGCGTCCCGGATCTCTCCCGGTACATTCTGCCCCATGGTAATTTACGACAAAAGCACGCTATCTTGATTGTGGAAGGTCTCTGTGGTGTCTTGTGTTTGATCTACGGTATAATTTAATTTATTGATGACAAGATAGTTGTTTTCAACGTAAAGTGGTGCGAAATATTGATCAGTCTTAGATTAATTCATAAATCGTTATTTTACTCGTAAAATAGGTAGGTACTTCCGGTATAAATTTATTAATGCTTTCCCAAAACAATTTTTTTTTTTAAACTTACTAACTAGCCATTACACATTTTTATCGGATATTGTCATATTGTTCATTGTAGCAAATTAAGGTTTTTAGAACATGAGTTTTACAAATTAAAATAAAACACGCATTCTAGTGATGTTTTCTTTTTTTGCTTAAATCGAAACGTGCGGCGATGTTAAGCGGGAATTTCAACCTTATTGCAAACTGCACAAGCAGTGCACGATTTCGTAAAAAATATACGAAGTTGATTCTCTGAACAAAGAGGTAGATTCCGCAATACTCACTCTTTTAATACACTCATTGTTTCATTCACATTTAAACGTCATCTCAACCATACACTTCTGTTACACGGACTCTTGACGTGACCCGACTCAAGTTTTTGACTTACTTGATCTTGCCATGTCTTTCTCGGCTCACCAGACTTCTTATTCCTTTCACCCGACCCTCGTGTATGGCTAACCCCTTTCTCCGTCCATACGCTTCGCACGTCCAAACATGTTAAATAGTCATGTCGGCGATTGAAATTTTTAAGTTTAAAATATTTGGAAACTCGAGAAAGCTGTTATTATTATCGGCATGAATTGTGATTTCTATCCATTTTTCAGTGTTTTGAGATCGTGTTCTTTGATTTCTGTCAGTCTATGTACATCGCTGATAACTGAGTGGACTTGCATTCATCTTGCAAAAGCCTCGCATTAGTTTTACATAGTTTTGCATTAGTCATGTACTAGTCTTTTATTAGTCTTGCATGCGTCTTGGATTATTGATGATAAATACTATAACTAAAGAGTGACAATATACAGTTTTAATTCAGTTAGCTTAAATATGTCAGTCGGGGGAAGGGAGGGTGAAGAGGAAAATAGGAGTGGGATAAAGGTACAAAAGACAAGAGTAGATGGAACGGCGGCTTAAGTTATCAGATATTAAACAATCCAACAATTTCGTTAAATATTGCATTAATTTCGTATTAGAGCATTCCATAGAAATAATATTGCATTTGTTTCCTCTTTGTATAATAATTTAGATTTTCAACAATTGCCGAAAATTCTCGACGTCAGAGCCTATTCATAATATGTACAAAATATTTTACTGAACACGCGTCAAACCAAAATAATGACCAGAACATAACCCAATCAAATTAACCGTCACTTTCAATAACACGATTCATTGGGTGGTACTACATGTACTGTAAAAGGAAGAACATGACGGAATTTGGATCAGAGTTGATCAAATATACACACGATTTCGTGTTTTCTTAAAATAAATCTAAAAGAACATCCAAAAAAAGTTTTGCTCTCCAGCTAATTGGATTTTTCAAGTGTGCCAACCCTCGATGCGATGACTCAAAAGTGAAACAGATGATATATTAAATTGGTGAGATTGAACAAAGGAAACCTTCTCGCGTTCGCTGAGAATTACAAGAGGCGGCGTCGAATAACATCTCACGACCAAACTCGACAAGACTTCTGCTTCCCGACTCCGAAGCGAAATTTTAAACCAGCTGAAATAATTCCGTTTGTACCGGCACTTCCGAAGAATTAGTATTTCATTACGGCGCGCTCCGGCAAGAATGTTTTGTTCTGAAAGAACAATCGGCTTTTAATTAATCCCGGATTTAAATTGTACTCCAGTTAACGCGTGTGATTTAACGTTTTATTTTTATTTCTGCACATAAATCGCAACGGCGGATTTAACGTTATTTATCGGAAATTGAGGACGTCAGCTTGCGAAATCCGCATGCAAAACTTGGCAGTTTATTGGACGCTTCGAATTAATTCGCCTTATAGGATCGTAACACGTTTTATTCATTTTTTTCATTGATATTATGTTGATTTAATTGATCGTAAAGGACTAAAATGACACTTAATATTTTCACTACTGGTTTTTATTTGATACTTGGCCTACTTGATAGGTTATAAACGACATAATCAAAACAATGCCTTTAATGAACAAATTGATTGCATAATCACTTTAAATAACAAAGTTTTTCATATTTTAAGAATAAAATGTAATACTTACACTTAATCTAGTTCTTCGGAAGGGTTCTATTGGTATTCTTAACATCGGCTTATTTCGCCACTAGTTTCAAATGGAAGGATGAGTTGTATTTCGAAGCAACATCAATTAGCAAGCATTACGTTGAAATTATATTTAAAATGAAACAAAACAATTAATTGATTCTGGATTCCGTGGATTTGTATTATAAAGACAGATTATGGCATGTGTCTCTCTTTTCAAACATGTTTCTCTCTTTGTACAGTGGTTATCGTATTGATCCATGTTGCTAAATGTTAGAAAAGGCACCAGCCACCTTACCCATTGAACAAACATTGACAGCTTTCAACAAAACATATGTGACACCACCAGGAAGCCGAAATAACTTTTAGCTCGCAATATGGCGTCATGTCGACGTCAATGTCAGAGCAAATATTAACGACTGTGCTTTTCCACATTATTTCCGTGTTCAAGGAGCAATTCCGATTCATTTCGTTTATTTCAAGCTTGGTTAAATATTTACACAAAGGGTCAGAGAAACTTTTAAGAACGAAATAATACAAAATACTCTTGTTGTGGAAATTTTGGAAATGAAAAATCATAACAATGTTTTTTTGTGTTTTTCTTCGCCATTGCTTCCCACGTTTTATTTATTATTTAAAATGGGAGACACCTACTCTAATTTGCCCTTTAACAGTAAATAGCACGCTTTTATAATGCGCGGCACGTACTCTTTATAAAAACAAGCGTGTTACCTTAACTGAGGTTGAATTACTCAACATAACGCACCTTTAGTTGGGTTAGGTTACGTTAACTCATCATATTAGAAGCTGTAAAGAATCTCTTTTCCAAAACACACCTTGCAAGTTCCGCTAAAACTCAAAAGTTCTAAAATTACATCCCTTTGGAGTTTGAAAAGAGATTCTCCGTGAAGAAAACGTAAAATATTTTGAGAAATATTTTTTTTTAACAAAATTGACAGTGGGTTCCCACTTTATTAAAGAAACTTTGTACTTTAACGCGTCTGTCTCTGAAAGAGCATCTGGTCAGAAATTGAAAAACTTATAGTATTAAATGATAAATTACGGTTTGGTCCGAAAGTTTAAAAAGTTTTTGCGTCCAAAGTGAAAAAAATTACGGGCGGGCTTCTATTATAATTCCGCATACCAAATTATCCGAATGGCGAGAGCATAAACCAGAAAACTTGCGTTTTTATAAGATAAAGGGAGCTTCCTTTTAGCTAGTTGAACATAATAAATACATTATCATAATAAGTGCTAGCTTTACAAGTCCCTCGTTTTGAAATAATTTGTAACTTTCTCCAACTACCTGCGTCCTGCAATTCGCAAAGTTAATGTCATCTAATCAAATATTGAAAATTATTATCATTGTAAGTTGACATTAAAATAAAGTATCTACCTCTTCCTTTAATCGTCATTTTGGCAAACTATTATCGCTCTGGTGTGATTTAAGATTGGCAAATCCATCACTATCATGTCCTTTTACTTTTGGGGGTTGAGCAATGTTGCGGCTCTTTCTTACACACTGAAACAGCAGACATCTGCCCCGATAATGGACGCTACAAAAGAATCACTTTTTTTTAACATTTTAATTTTCATAATAAATAATATGGAGTTGTACAAATTAAACACAATAACAATTAAAATTTCTTTAAAAGCGTGTTTTTTAATTTCATTTTAAATACAAATATAAATAATTAAATAAAAAAATCATCAAAACTTTTCTCTTCAATCATCGCTTGTATTTTGTTTATCTTTTTAAATCTATACATAATAATAATCTGTGACAGCTCCCGGGGGCCTATTTCATCAGTTTTTATGCCGCGTTGAGGTTATCGTATATTCTTTTTACAATTCACCAAACTATCCAGACCCCGGCGTTTATCGTCGCTGAAAATACCAACCCTTCTTAGCAGATAGGGTGTGTGCATTGGGATTTACCGCATTCCCCTAATGTATTTTAAATTCCATTGTCAGCCAAACGGAAGGACGTCTATTGGAAAACGTCCTTGTATATTTGAGAATAGAACCGGCGATAAGTGCTACCGGTGCTCCGTGCCGTTGATATGCCGACAGGGGCGAACTGGCCCGGAATTTCCCAGTGGGCCGATATGATCGACGAATTAAACAATTTTCTTTTATTTTCATTTTTACTCTACAGGTCATATTTCTTCTGAACTTTTCCATTCTATCGGCTATTAATTTAGATTGGTGATTTTTGATTACATCATACAAAAAGACTCAAGAAGTAGGACTCAAACTCTCTACTAGTTACAGGACATGAAAAATTCGCCTTTACTTTCTGATATCGTGAATTCTTACGCCATATTCGTAATTTTTATGAAAATTTTGCCAATTTTGCACGATTTTCTGGATTAAGTCAAATTATACTAACTAAGAATTTCTTTGTCCATGATTTTAACAAGCTTGAATAGCCATAATATAGAACGCAGCTAACCTGCAAGTCGAAAACCTCGCAAACTGTTAATTATTTTTTGACATAGTAAAAAATACGGCGCTTCGTATGTTTGAAACATAATACCAAAAAGATAACATATCACCACTACTGTTGCAAAATATCACCGCTTTAGCTGAAAAATAATGCGAATTTCGCCAAAAAAATAACTCTAAATTTTACCTTAGTGGTTAGATATTGACAGTGACAGGAACTTTCGCCAAAGGGAGATTTCTTAAGGTTTAACGTTAAGCTGTACTTAGGTTGACATGTAAGAGTAATTCATCAGTGACAGGGGTGGGTATATATCGTATATGGATTAACATGTTATTGACTAAGTTAGAATGTTGTCGCCAAAGCGAACAATTGGTTTCTTAGATGCTAGCACCAATCATTTAGCTTCTAGAACAATGCGCTATTGAATTTCGCCAAAGCCGGAAGTTTTTCTTCTAGTGGTGGGGATTCTTTTATCTATGATCTAAAGGCCAACCAACTCACAGAATTATTGGTATTAGAATCCTTCGCATCTGGAAAGAATAACAAAAAATGCCAATTTGGCCTGCGGCGCATAGTTTTCGCCATCATGCATCAGTTCGGGCCTGTGTAACGTCACCGATCGCGGCATCAGACATGCAAATTGAATTCGGATATCGCAGAGTGGAAGTTGATGGGTACCCACCGCTGATACTGCATCCGGACCGAGTGTTCAAACCATGCACAAGTTTTTTTTTGTTATAATATTAATATTTTTTAAAACATAAATACATATTATACAAGTATGATTTTAAAAATGGACATTTAAATTTTTCAATTTTTAAAATTTACTTTTATTCTCCATAAGTTGAACGAATAACTCGTGGATTTATCCATACAGGCTACAAATTAACTGGCCAAGATTAGCCAGATTAGGAATGATTCGATTCGATGCCGGTGAATAAAATATTATTAAACCACCGAGATGGTACTGTGACAGTGTCGGCAGAACTCACATACCAAAAGGTATTTGATGATTTTTCCTAAAATGCTTTATCGAACGCACACTGCAAATAAGGTATCGCATAGACATTGGTAATGTATTACCACTTTGTTTTTAGTTTTCAACATAATTTAAAATGCACCTTTTTTGGAAATTCATTGTTTCCCTTACTTGGAGCCGGTGAGACTAAAGCCAAATTTTTTAAGACCCCTCACAATTAACGTCGTCACAAATCGATAATTAGCGCCAATTTCCATTTTTTGGCAGTTGCCGCATCAATTTATTGCTCCCGATGATCGCAGATTGTCGGCCCGTCAGCGTTTATTCAAATTGCTGTCATCCGTCAAGCATAATGGCATGTCCGATATGCTTGACGGCACCAAGGGTCGGTGATTTACGTAGAACATTAATTGAAGTAGCTACTGTAAAAATAATAAAAATTACGTTTATCGTCGATGTGTGACGACTTCAAATGTGATGCGCCATTCAAGTTCATGCACCTAGACATGAAACATCCCTAGTTGGAGAAGTGTGTAAAACGGAAGGAGGTAGCGAGGGGAAGGGGGTGGGAAAAATGAAACTGAGGAGAACCTACCTAACTATTTCAATTCTTCACATAGCTACAGACAATTTAAGCACCGTTTTGAAACTATGTCATGAAACGTCCAATGAAGATAATATTAACAACATTCAAAATTAAATGAGTTCGAATTCCAGTTGCTACCGTTATCTTCTGTGTCTTTTTGGTTTCATGTTTCGATTTGAGAATTGTTAATATTATCTGCAATGATTAAAAATACATAACAAAGAGGTTTAGTTGAATACTGCCCTGAAGAAGCTACGGTAGTAGCGAAACCCGGTCGGCTAAAATATAAATAAAAGTGATGTAAAACAAAGTTATTGTTTTATTTTTTAAATTATAATGTCACATCACCAAGTTACCGCTTCATGTGAAAATATTTTAAAAATTCAATAAGTTATTCCAAAATTAAATATCTTTCATTATGAATCTACCAGTGCATACTTAAAAAAATAGAAAAGTGCTTTCATTAAATTCTATATGCCTTTTTTTCCCCACGCTGGATTTTGACCTCACTAAACACCTCACGACCTCACCTCTAGTTCCATAACCAAAGAGCCTTGATGCTCTTCCACTGAGTTCGTCAACCTGTCTCCTGTTCATACTCTTTTATTACCATCCAATTTGTAGGATTTCAAACACTCGAGTCCGTTGTTTATAATGAAATCGTTTATTTAAACCTACTTGAACTCCGCTGAAATCCACCTAACCAATGGCATAGCTTATGGAGGACCGAACTGCAGTGCAGAAGAGCTGCTTACTATTCCTATCATACATCGGGTTTAGAAGTGCAAATCACTGCTTTGATCAACAAACATAACAAGCCGCACTTTATCTATCCGAATAAATCAACTTTGAATCTCGCTTCGTAATCTCCTTGTAAACGAGCTTTTTTTGCATGTAAGATTGTTTTCATCGCTAAAAGATCTTTTTTCTAGCTCTGTTTAAAAATTCTTCAATGAACTAATTGACGACGTATACGGAAGATCGGTACGTTCCATACGGTATTTTTTTGTTTTGTTTAAATGTGTTATTTGTCATCCTTACAATACAAAGCTGTTGAACTACTAGGAAATAAATAATACTACCGCAAATTTATGTGCAAATGATTTTAGTAACTTTTTGTTTGAATATTCTGAAGACGGTGATAATGTTTTCAGAATGAGCCCGGAGAAAGGCTGTTAGCTTATTATTATATTTTTAATAGAATTTTACTCTACAATTTTGGATCTTCACTATCCTTTTATACTCAGTGAATGTAAACTATACAATAATATATTGACCGGCCAGTGGCCGAGTTGGCATCACGTCTGTTTCTCACCCAGGCGTCATGAGTGCAATTCCTCGGCTGGCTAAGTCCCCCATCACGATACAAGCGACATCTTCAGCTTAATGTGATGGTAGTAGGAGATTTTTAAATATTGTTAAATTATTCGCAACCCGAGAATGTTTGTCTTTCTTCACAAAAAAAATAATATTTATGTTACAAGTTGTAGTGATATTTAAACATGCCGTATTGTATAAAACTATATTACATTATTTCAATGAACATCGATTTATCGACACTGAAACTGAAAATACAATAGAAAGAAAATTAAATATTATAAATTTTGCATTTCACTCCAGAGTGAAAGGTGATCTCTGAGTGGTGAATACTCTCAGTATCACCTTGGCAAAAGACCACCATTTAAATGAATTCATTAATCGAATCGTCGCTTGAAAGAGACTTTCTCTTCCAGATCTCCCTCCTTTCCCCACTTCTATCAGCCCCACGACGTACATAATTGGGGATGCCATGGTCCCATTGGCTCTGGATAGTTGAGACTATCGTGCATTATTTACATAAAAAAGAGAGACGCCCTTTTTATCCTCCCTGTGAGAGATCACTCAGATTCAAAACATTCCTGTAAACAGATTTAGCTTTGTTTTCTGACTAGTTCTAATAACCAGTTATTTTCCAACGTTTTTAATTCCGTATCCTACCCGTTACCCAATTCCTATAGCCTCACAACACTCCACAAAATGAAGGCTTATATAGTTTCACTGACTGCCGACAGTTGAAACGCATACGCTGTATCATATACTTTATGTATCATATTTAAAAAAAGATTACTAAGTTACGTTAGATTGAGTTTTCAAGCAAGTTTTTAAAATTTTAACGATAAAAAATTCCAACTTCGATCTCGATTTACTCGAAAACGAAAGTTCAAATAAAAAAAAGGTTATTCGACAAAATCGACTCCAACTGTGGCCTAGATCCATCAGTTTCTGACTTGCACTACGAGTTTTCGGGCAGACTTCAATTATAATATGCCTTTTGAATCGATTCAGCAGAAAATCTTACTTATTTTTTCCAATCTCCCATTTAAAATAAAAATCTAAATGTGACACTTTGCTAAGTAGCTCTATCTTAATTCGAGTCAGGTTCGGATTTGAATGGAGACTTCTTTGAAAAACTGATCTACGTTTTCTTTAACCGGGTATTTTAGTTTAATGTCTTTCCTTCGTGTCTACCAGCCGCTTTACGACTTTTTCAATTAATAGGTCCATTAAGTTTATTAAACTGGCAGCCTTCTAAATAATGAAATGGATTTCACCACGAGACGTTCCCCTAAAAAAATATTTTTACATTGGTTAATTGACAAATAAAAGCCTGCACCACATATAATTTTATAAATAACAAGCTTTACCACTCGGCTTTGTCTGAAAATAACGAAATAAGCAAAATGGTGACTTACCTTGTGTTTTGATAGTTAAATTGATTTTTCTTTGTTCCATTGCTCATGCCAGAACACAAGTCTTAAGCTTAAATTTTAAAAACTCTATTTCAGGCTAAATATTAGATAAATTCATCGCCCACAATTCACAGCGAAAAATTCCCCGCATAACATCCACTGCGTGGAAAATTATTCGGCATTATTCGGAAGTGTTTTTTTTAAACTTAAATAATTTTTACGAATAGTAGCTAAGTATTGCAAGGAAATAAGAGTCATGTTAGGTAAGGTTGAGTTAAGTTAGGTCAGGTACACTTTTTACTATTAATGTAATATAAACAGTGTAATTCATACATTTTAAATTATCTATTATGTGATGTGATCTTTCCGCGGTTTGCAGTAAATTTTCATAGAGCCAAAATCAAATTTATTCCAAGTTTTTTTTTAATTTTCACTACCTTGGATTGAACACAATTTTTTACTTCTCTAATGAGTGGTAAATAGTTGTAATTGCTGTGTTAAATAATTTCGAAGGTTTTGTGTTTTAATTTGTTTTACCACTCAGTAAAGGAGTGACGAAAATGACACTTAAAACGGGAGAACGAAAGTCACACAGTTTCGTATAAATCTATGTTAAAATATTGTAGAGAAAGGAAAGTGTTTGTATTTTACGTTATATTTTGATTGGACAGCAGTGAACACGTTTTCGGTAATCAGAGATATGTCCGCATTTGCGAAGGTCAAAAATATACATTATACACGTATTTCGTGATCAGTTCATTTTGTTTCTAAAACCACAATTTATATAAAAATAACTTGTATCGGCGTAATCAGGAATGAGTAATAACATAGTTTGTTACTTTGACAGTTGTAGGTAAAAAGTTATTAAGTCTCCTAAGTGAGTACTAGCTGCCAAACATCCAACTAACTTCCATTGGCGTGCTTTGCTCTATGACCAAAAGAACGCTGCGTGCACTTAAATTTATTGTGCATTGAATATTTGAAAATGATGAAGAAGACGTGGCACGATCGAGTGAATCTTATACTTAGTCGGGTGAAGAGTTGAGATAACATAAAAATATGTACGATACGATATATGAATGTGAATGAAGCAAGGAGTGTGTGCCGAGGCACGTTTTATGGCGGTCTATCTTCTATGCCTACCCCTCCCGAGAAACGGCGTGATAGTTAGTTAGTTTTATTCTAAAACGTACATTTTATTGTTATCTAAAATATATACATGAGCGTGCAAGATCCTTACCAAATTCATGGAAAAAAATGCAATTTTATAAGAAATTTGTCACTTTATTTTAAAATTTTCCTATGATTCATTTTTCTTGGCGTAGATATAGCTTTTCAGCCTTTATGGACTGCACGTCACTGCTCACTTCATATACTTGATTACTTCATGCAAATAGCAATATCAATGTTGGTTACATTTTACGAATTTTACAGAGAAACACAGATTCAAAATTTATTGGCCACGGTTGTGGATTATGATTAACACGGATAAATATAATACAGAATCCGACGGAAGCCGAACACGTGGACAACTTATTAGTTATGTTCAACAAATTGGATTTTACCAAAGCCTTTCGTACAAGTACGATCAAAAACAACAAACGGTTGCCATGACATCAGCTTTATCATTGTGTCAGAACTATCCAAATACTAAAATCAAGTTTAGATAATATAATTGTCAATAGTTTTTGTCACCCGTTGTATTCAAACTTACGAAAATCTATTTTATTAAAAAATAATTGTATTTAGAATTTAATATATACTCGTATAACGCTACTGATGTCATGGAAACCTGTAAAACATACAAGCGCTGAAGCGGAATAGGTGATTCTTCACACAGACATAATGGCTATTTTAGAAGACATTTAGCGAACTTTGAGGAATTTTAAGGAGTGATGAATACAAGACTAACCAACTAAAAATTGAGCGACAGAATGATGGAAGACCTGACTGGTGCCAGTGCAGTTCCGGGCTATTTTTACACGAACTGCACACTCTTAGGGGGTGTTATATTAGGGTATTTAGGGGACGGAAGGAGAGGAGGTTCTGTGAAGGAAAATGGTATGAATGATGATAGGAATCTGTAGGTCAGTGTGTCCGGAAGTGACGGACGTATAAATACATTCCCCACAATGTGGTGCAAGTGGGAGGAATCTTCACGCAGTTTGTGGGCAGATGTCTCCGCTACCGAGACAAGGACAAACCTCACCCCATGAACCCGAGCAGCCCCTCCTAAGTCACCTGCCGCAGCGAACTAATTGGGGTTAGGTGTTGTTTATCCAATAAATGGTTCCCGGAGTGACGGTACCCATACGCGCTTACCAAATTAAAAAGACTACAGCCTCCGGGGTGAAGATTTCCCTTATGATAACCTACTTACTACTTTCAGAAAACAATAATTTTGCAATGATATTATTGTACGAAACGATTTTTGTTAGACAATTACGGGTTTTTAAATAACAAAACCTTCCGTTTGATATTATTTTTTTTTTATTACCATGTTATCAATATGCATAAAGTCATATATCAGAAAATTGACATCGGTTTATTGTTGATTTTACGACTTTTTTCTTTCGGGTTACACGCTTGTCTGAAGCCAGGAGAAGGGTTGATAAAGGTAGACACGAAGGTTGATAATTCAATCCTCGCCGCCCAAACTCAAAATAAAAAGCGTTTCGATCGCCTTTAAGTCATTTATTATTAATCCTCCACCTTCCCTCGGCTATTACTATTTTCGCTGTTGCTTATCCCTCTCTCTCTTGCACCTCGCGTAATTGCTTTTATAATAATTAAATAAGACATAGTTGTCTTTGCAATTGCCTTTGAGTGATGAAATTATGAGATTGGTACTCGCTTAGACTAAGATAAAATATGCAACAATGGCGGTATTTATATACACTTTTTTTTAATGTATCGATATGATTACCGATTAGTGGCAGTGTGTTCCAAAGCGTCTGGGTTCTGGACACACCCTATCATAGCACATTGCGCATGCAATATTTTCCGCCTGTAATTATGGCAACACTGCCAAGTTATTCGAAACATCGAAATATCTGTTTTTTTTATAAATATATGAAGATGGAAACAAACTGCTGTTGACATTGTTATATTGAGAGCTGTGTTAAGAAAAATGTTTTTTTTTTCACAACAAAAATAATCAAATTCCTATTGTAAGTTTTCATTAATCTTTGGCATACATTTCAAATTACAACTTTGCCATACCCAATCATTTTAGTACTTAATATCGGATAATTTTTTTTTTAAATACCTGCATTTTGCTTTTGGAAACAATTTAAAAAGTCACACTTTTACTCTTTTTGAATAAAATGGTGTCCAAAAATAATACTGAATAATACCATATATAAGTTCTTGAAGCGATTGGTATTCATTTTGTGGCGTCATTATTAATAAATTAATTTAAAAATTAACTTAGTATTCACCACTTTATAAACATACATTGATATCTACATGTTTCGAAAGCGATGCTTTCATAGGAATATATGAATACTAAAAAATAATTTCAAGTATAGACTGCTTGAAATTATTTTTTAGTATTCATGTATTGCTGACGATGAAAGCATCGCTTTCAAAATATGGAGATATCAATATATATTTATAAAGTGGTGAATACTATGTATATTTTTTAATACATTTACTGAATAATACCACTTATTGTTATTATTTTGCCTCTGCTTATCTATATATATATATATATATATAGCTAACACGGATATCAATCAACTGAAAATGTGGTGTGACATAAACTTACTAACGTTGAATTAAAAAAAACTTATTATATCCCATTTTGCACAAAAAAACAAACACCTAAAGAAATAAATATTTTTATCCATTCTAGAATATATACACAACAACATAACTGCAATATATCATGTTTAGCTATAGAAAGCAAGAGCGAAATTAAATACTTAGGCATAACAATAGACCAATGCCTAAAATGATCCCCTCACATAAACTTACTAAAAGACAGAATAAGGAAACTAATATACATCTTCAGATGTTTAAGACATATTCTAAACAAAGAATTACTTAGAATGACGTACTTTGCTTTCTGCCAATCAATAATACAATATGGCATTGTAGGATGGGGTGGAACTTATAAAAATCACACGCAACTTCTTTACATAACACAAAAATTAATATTAAAAACAATTCTAAACAAGCCATACACATACTCGTCAGATCTTCAGAAAAGTCAGAAAATTAAAAGAATTATATTTCTATCATGTAACTTTGCAAATTTATAAAGATAATATTCTAAACAAAACTGCACCATTTAAAAATAATAGAAATCTTAGACAAACATCATTTCTTCCAATTCCAAAATGCAAAAAAACAATGGGACAATTTAATTATCAATATCTTGGGAGTTAATTTTTTTAATTCATTACCAGAAAAAATTAGAAACATTAATAATGATTTAAAATTTTTTAAAACATAACTTAAAAAACACACTGAATAATAACATAGAAATAAACAAAGAACAAAAAAATAACACACCCCCATACACACAAGCTCAGCTTAATTATAGGGGTACATCTTATATAAATATTGAACTTTTGAAAAATATTGTAAACTTGTTTAATTATTAATTATGTATCTTTTTTTGAATAATTTAAATTTAAAAAAAATAAAATAAAATAAAAAAAAATAAAAAATAAATAAAATAAAATAAAATTAAAAAAAATAAATAATTTTTTTTTAATTATTTTCACATAGGAGGCCATGCGGAAAATAATTTTATCCGGGGACTATGTTAACTTTTGGGATGCTGTGTGGATGGTCTTTTTAAGGAAAGGAAGGAGAGGAAGTTCTGGGAAAAAAGGGGAATGAGGGGAATGAGAGATGGGTAGGAATCTGGGGGTGAGTATGACGGTCCAGGAGTGACGGGCGTATTAATCCATTCCTCCCACTGGCGATGGTTAAAGAGTCTGGCTGGAACGGTCAAGGGGTCTCACTCTACCGGCTTCTCCCGATCCGACCCACCACGCAGCTGGTGGGCACACGCATCCACCCACAAAGACCAAGACAAACCTCACCCCATGAACCCGGGCACCCCTGCTAAGTCACCAAACAGAGCAAACCACTTGGGGTGAACTACGGCAGAGGTGTTGTCATCCATTTACCGGATGTTCCCAGGGCGGCGGTACCCGTACCCGATTCCCAAATTAAATAAATATATATTCAGAATAGATTGTAACCAGACGAAAAAACCATTGGTTTTGAAATATGCTGATATTAATTTATTAAATTGTGATTTAAAGAAAACATTTCTTAATCATAATTTTTTTTTTTAATTATTTAAAAAATACTTCATCCGAAAAGTTTTATTTTCCTGTAATTAATTACTCTAACCTATTACAGTTACAACGCTTATAAAAAATGAGTTCATTTTCGATATTAACCATTTGAGGTCGAATGTTAATTCAAATGAACAACAACTGGTAAGAAAAGAGTGTGATCAAGTCTAAAATATATTTTATTCGTCAAAAATTAATTCCGGCTGTAAAAATCAAAATTTACCCGAGTAAACTTATGTAGGTTGATATTACATACGTATTTCAATATGACACGCGAGCTTACAGTGATTATTAACATTCCGCACACGAGCTTTCATAGAAATAAGCAGGTCACCACGTGATATCAGTTTGCATAGTGTATCCGCGTATTATAAGCTCATCTCGGTTAATTCGACGGCAGATTTTCGTATGTAGATTTTAATTCACATCCCCAAATACAAAGGCAATGAAAATTGCGGGCTAATTTAAGACTGGTGGATAATTTAACGTACGCCGAGCTTTATATGTTATGTGGATGTGCCGTTCATTGTATTCATTGTATGCGTCTCCCTTTGAGACATTACGTGACTCCGAATGAGTTTGTTAGTGCCTTGATGCGTCAGTGTCATTACTGTCTGTGTTTTTGTCCTCTAACGCGTTGGAACTGGAGACACTAGGTGAGCACTTTGCTCATGTTGATGAAGAATTATGATGTTAATTATAAGAGCCCAGTACATGAAAGCATACAAATGAACTGTGGACGTATTTGAACTATACTACTTAAAAAATATTAGAGTAATGATAATAATAATAAATAGATTACCAATATAGTGCCGTTTTTGTACGCCTCAGGGACGCCCTACAATTTAATTAATCTAACCCATAACTTATATCTAATAACTAACAGCAACGATTTATTAATAATGGCTTACGACTAAAATTTATAACTAACAACGTACAACTACGACTAAAAATCAGTAATGACGCTTATAACTAAGTTCTTTAAACTAATATAGACATACTTATTTATGACCAAATGGGTCTCTTAACAATATTGATCTATGATTTATAGCTATGGTTTAAAGCTAGAGAAAATACTTAAACGATTGTTGCCCGTGTTGTCAATGACACACGAGTAATACAAAAAAATCGTGCTTAGTGCTTTTTGGGTAACAGGTACTGCAGCGCCTCAAAAATGTTTGACGATAGATGCGTTAGTTGATTCAGAGACTGAATGACGTATCTCAATGCCAAAAATAGGATAAGGATAGCCATTACCAAAATCAGTCTATTGCAAGCAAGATCCTATGTTAAAATATTATAGCCGTTTTATGTTGTCCTAAATCAAACAATATTATTACGAATTGGAATTCGACAGACTGTACCATCCCCTTGACAGACTGTACCATCCCCTTGACAGACTGTACCATCCCCCTGTGATGTGTATAATTAATCAAAAATCATAATCTATTTAAAAACTAGCTGTGCTCATCACTTTACAAACTTTCAGCAGTCCAGCTATAAATACGGACCTCCCTGAAACATTTTCACTTTTGTCGATAATCCATTCGCAGCCTACCGTTTTCTTCAGATCGTCAGCCTTTCTCAGCTAGTAGTGACGTCTATTTCTTTTCCCAACTAAGAATACCCAATTCATTTTTAAATTAAACCGTCTTCTTTTAGTCGTACTCCGTGTCCAGCATGATCCCATTGAAGTGTGTGGATTGTGGAGATCATGTCGGCTACATTTTTTCTCTAATACTTGGTTTAATAGTTTGATTGTTATGAACTTCTGCATTTAATCAATCTACACATACCTAAACGAACGACTAGACAAACATTAACATCTTACATGTGTATATCTCATTCCAACTATGGTTTACATTCCCCAATACAACGTTTACAGAGTCCTGGTAACAAATATTTATACAATATGGATGTATTTGACAATGATTTTAACTTTGCAAACTTCAAAAACAGTAGACTTTGACGGCCTCCATGGTCGAGGGATAAGGCTCTCGACTACGAATCCGAAGGTCGCGGGTTCAAATCCCGGCGTGCGCAAGTAAATTTTATTTAATTAATTTGTGTTTTTTCACAATTAATTAATTTATAAATAATATATAGTATATTTGCGCACGTTCCAGAGAGGAAGATACTCCCAGTATCGCCCCGGTGAAAGACCACCATTCAGAATTGAAAACGTTGCTTGAAATGACTTTTAGCCGTGTTTGGTGACCAGATCTGAATAGCCAGGTATTTCCCCACCTCCCTCTTCCCATTCTTCTTCCCCTCCCCAATACCTTCAGCCTCGCAACATTCCTCAATTTGGAATGCCATAGTGTCACTGGCTTCAGACGGTTGGGAGCAGTTGGGAGTCTTGTGCGGTATTCATATAAAAAAAATAATGAAAAAATAAAAAGTAGAAGAAACCTAGTATATTTAAGATTGGTAACCACAATTTCACTTTTTATTTATTTTTTTAATATCAATTTTAATTTGGTAGATATTGGCAAAACACTTATTTCATTACTTGTGTTTTCTGTATTTTGAAATTCTTAATTATTATTTCTCGAGCTTAAAATATTCTTATTTCTCAAAAAAGATGTACTGTGTTGTAAAAGCTCTCTGGGTATCTAAATATGAAAATTAAATAAATGGTTAAATTTTTAAAATCTAGGGCCCCGTATTGTAATTAAATCATCGCAAGTCTATGTAATATATAGCAATTATTGATTTAAAGGTGTATTATAATGTCCTAATGCCAGGTACACGTATACGGTGAGTGCTACATACGTCAAATGCTTCGTACCAACATTTTGAAACAATCACACGAGAAGGCTCAACCAGTCTGTCACGCGCATCAGCCTTGTTCTACCATAGGTTGCCTTTGAGGAAGACTGCCCTTCACGCAGAGATCACTCAAACAAGCTCTCGTCAAACCGTCTAGTGCCTTATGCATAATGTGAACCATATGGAAAATCCATTTTAACTTATTGGGTGATCTACAAATGCAAGCTATCATATAGAAGAGGAGTGATTTATACTTGTTCAATTTCTTGCCAAATGGTAAAGTTGCAGTTTAGAGCGTAGTTCTGATATAAGGGAGTGATTTATCAGAATAAGAATTAAATTAAATAAGATCCCTTAAGAGACAACACTGAAAAATTCCCTTTTAGTGTTGTCATCATCAAACATCACTTTGCAGGTTGCTAACTCATGCAATACCACAAATTATTTATCTGTAAATTCTATACGGCTAGTTAGGAACATGTATAAGGTTTCAAAAGATAATAATCCTCAAAATTTCTTAATCTTCATTTTGTTTAGCATCGATAAATGTCTGAAAATAGATGCAGTTTGAAAATCAGATAAAGCAAATTTTCAATTTTTTACCTTAAATCCCATAACGAATATCATATGGAATTTAAAAAAAACAGTTTGAGGATTATATTATTTTGAAACCTTATTCATTTTCCTAAATACCCGTAAATAAATTACATGTTAATCATTTATAGTATTTCTCGAGTTAGCACCTGTGAAGTGTGTATATTTTAGGTATTTTAGATAATTAGGGCGTCTATATAGCAAGTCGTATCTAAATAAATTGGAAAAATTCATCTCCAGAAAGAGTGCGGGGTAAATTAATATTATAAAGGGATCGCTTTGATCACTACAGTAACTCACCTAAAAGTTGTGCCTATTTCAATAAAATGGATCGTAACAATTTATCCAAAATCGCAATCGTTCTCCCCTAATAAATGTTTCTACTTGATAAATTTCTATTTTTATGTTGAAACCTCCCCAAATTCATGCATAATAAAAATACGTTATTTGTAATAGTGTTTTAAGACATATCAAACAGGATACATAGTGCAAGTCAAACAAAAATTTATCCTATATTGGCCTATATCACACATTTTCAAGACCACCAAAAATATTCAATTTTATGCTATTACAATCGAAAAGCCTGCAGCCTACCCTTGGTCATATAACAATGCACGCTACCAGTGGATGGTAAGAGATGTGTCAAGAAAATGAATGTCAAAGTTAGAGAATTGAAGAAGTCAGGGACATTACAGGACAATTATTTGAGTTGGATCATACCAAGAATCTTAATAATAGAATAGTATATTAGATTGTAGAGTCTATTAGTTTGTGCCAGGAGTGAGTAAAGTTGGCGTTGGGCTTAATTTTATTTTTGGATAATTAGCAATACAAAAATTATATGATATATTCACAAAATTATGAAATTTCTTTAACATGGCAAAAGAGCTAAAATCCTTTAAGAAGTGCACTGTAAAGGAGAACACTTTTGGAGAAGAATGTGTTATTTCACCTTAAAACACAAATCTGCCTCTCTGTTTTATGTCGATGTTCCTCTACAGCTTTCGATATCCCTTGTTACTTGTTATGCTGTACACATTGTTCGCAACCTGGTTTTGCTACATCCGTGACGAAGTACCGTACGTATTTAACAATGAGTAGGAAGGTTAGATTAGATTAGATTTCCATCTTAGCCCAAAACTATTCGCCGAGTTTTATCATATTTGTGAATTGATGGCTTAGACCTTAGAGTTCAGACACATATCGTTATTTTTTGTAAAAAAAATAGTCAATTACAAGGCTCTAGGACAAGCATATTTTTTATGAATCAAATAGTATCTCTAAATCACACTTTTACTTGCTTTTCAATTTAATGTTGCTGGCAAAATCGGATATTTCATGGGTTATAAATTCATTATGTCATTTTCTCAAAATAACGGTTAACGGAGATACAATTTAGCATGTATTTGAGTCATCAATATCGTTGCAACCTATGATTTTAGCTTGACTTACTTCTAAAAACGTGGCATTACGACAGTTGGCAGGAAAATTGATTTTTAAAAATAGAACACCTCAAATAATACAGCCGATTTTCATTTTCCATGCCCTCAGTTTAGGCCTTGAAAACTTTTTGTGGAAAATTACAAATACTTTTCTAAATATAATGACGAAGCCTGTACGAGTATTCATACATAAAAGAGATCCAAACATTTGGAGACCTAACTATAACGTTAAACCATCATTTTCGCATACACTACGAGTACAAGCGATGAATAAGAATCTTGTACGTACTCATTTTGTTCGCAATTACTGAAAATTGTCGTATGTTAATTTATTATGAAGGAATTGCGGGCAATCAGTGGCGTACAAACAATAGTGCCGCAACAGTGGGTAACCCCGACTGGGGCACGCACCGACTCAATCACACGAACGATAACTCACGAGCGTGATTGCATAATCAAATTAGTATGCTTTGTTGGGGGTGAATTGTGTATTTCAGGACCCTGAGGGTGGCTCTTTGACAACCGGTGTAGCTACGAGCTTGGAGCTAAGAGCTAAGAGCTAAGAGCTGAGAGCTTCGGGCCAATGATGGAAAATCATGAAGTGATGTGTTTGAACTTGAATGAACAATGAACTTAACCATGTTTTCAGTCATGTAATGAATGTGAAATTTTTCATGTTACCTACGTGTCATTACGCTTACGTTTTCTATAAAAATCCTTATTTCGACAGGTTCTCATTTGTCTACCTTATAAGTACGTCAATCTTAAACATTGAATTACTTTATTGCATTGTCTGAATTATGAGTTATGAGAAATTTACACCTTTGTGTTTTTTAAAGAAAAAAAACCACTTCTTGCTTTCTAATTTTTAAAGTTGTGAGATCTATTATTTGCAAAATGTTGCATTCTACTTAAAAATACAGAACTTCATTTTTGCTTATCATTAAAAATAATATTAAAAAAAAAATTATATAAAAATAAAAATAAAATAAAATAAAAAAAAAAAACAAATAAAAAAAAAACAAATAAAAGTGCATTGATCAAAAAAATAATGCCAAAATTGTACCTGGAAACTTTTTTTGTAAGAATTGATGGTTTTTAATTAGGTTCTGCTATGTTAGTACTACAAAATTTTGATAGTAAAATACAAAACACTCCTACATACTCGTACGTATTTCAAAAGTATATTATTGATAAAACACACTCGTGAACGAAATTCACTAGATTCCACTATAGGTAGATAATGTAGTTTGTACTGATAATTGTATTCATGTGAATCATATCGCAGATACCTGGTGACCTTTGATTAACTTTAATAAAGTAATTGCGACAATTTTTAACCTGGTTAAACTTAACTTAAGCAAACCCCGTTAATTTTTTTTTATTATATTTACATAATGCCATCTTCGTTCTGGATCCCCTCTATTTGCCTCACAAGCCAATCTCGTAGCCATGCGCCCGGTATGTTAGTCAAACTCCCCACAAGTGGCTAAGGCATTGTTGGACGTGTCCGCTCTTGGGTCTGCCAACTATTTGTTCCCGGTGACATTTTCAATATTGAGCAACGCCTCCGGAATATTGGACATTTCTTGCGGTTACGTGACTCGATAATAGATTTTCTCTGGCTCGTGTCAAAATTTTGAATTCAGATACATTCTCCTTTTTTTGCATCTTGCCCACTTATCGCCGAAATTTGAATTTTAAATTATATAGCTCGTCTGTACGATCAAAGGCACTGATCAATCTGAAAACATGTTGGATGGTTCCCACGGGCAGACTAACGATAATACAATTCACTTACAGTGGAACCATCGCACTATCAGATTTTCCCTTATCCCTCTCAAATAACACTTTCAGGAGGGTATAAATATATTATGAGTAGGTGTATTGTTTCTAATAGTTCATTTCACGCTCCAAAACAAACGAAAAAGTTTTTTTTAAAATTTAAATAGAAAACGCTTCCTAAAATCGTTGAAACCTGAGAAACTTTACATTTCTATGAACATAAAGTAAAATGTTAATGTTTCATGGTGCTTTCACACAAACGATTTCTAAACTTTAACTTCAATTTATTGGAATAACTTATTTAAGCTTTTAAACCTCACTGTAATATGTAATCATTGAAGAAGATAATAACGTATATAAATGAAACACGAAACAGAAAAATAACGACTATTGCTACCGTTACCTTATTATTTTCTATCTTTTTTTCTGTTTCATGTTTCATTTATATTTATTAATATTATCTTCTTCAATAACTTTTAGTGCTTTTGATACAGTAACTTTTTCAATAATGTCATACAGCATTAATTGCCTAGCTACTTCGAACCAGAGGGTCTATGTCATTCCCAAATTATGGGATTTTTATAGGACTAGGAAGGTTGGTATGTACATGACCTACCTAAAATCTGGTCATTAAACATTCCCAAAGCCGTTTCAAACAACATTTCAAGTTACAATAGACTTGAGTATTAAATTCTTCAATATATCAATGCTTGCAAATAAAATACTAGAAATGCATTGATATTAATTAATAAGTCAAGCTGTGCTACTTTTTTCCATAATTTTATTTTTTCGGTAACCCCACAGGAGACCTTGGAGGAAATATTTTTCCTCTGATGTGTGGAGGGTCTTTTAGATGATATGAAGACTTTAAATTGGGTCTTGAAGAGTTCCATGTTGGAGGAGGACGGAAACACAGAGGCCGTCACATCATTCCACAGCCGAGCTATTGAACACAAGAACGAGTCGTAGAAGCGATTCGTTCTCACGTGATAAATGTCAACCATGTACAAATATTCGGCGCGCGATTGGAATGTTTCGGGATACCGAAGGGATCAATGACGCTACTTCCTCAAAGAATCTCCCATTAAAATACCGGTAGAAGAGGGATAGAATTTCCACCTCACATCTGTGCCCCAGAGGTCGCAATACGTTTGTTAGGATAGGTGAATCAAATAGGCGGCCCGTTTCCACACAGAGTCAAGGGTTTTTTTTTTCAGATATATTGAGGCTCCCGACCAGAGGTGGCTGCCAAATTTTACAGTCTTTAATAACGTAATAAATAAGTGGTTATTAATGCTGTTATTATGGGGTGTTTCTTCATTTACAAATGTGTCATGGTCTATTTTTTTAAATAAAACTGCACTTTTTAAATTATTTTTAATAAAACATAAAATTAAAACTATTCGCAACCGTTATAACGTAACGTCATGGAATATCGTCATCGAAAACATAATGAAATCAAAATTCCACGGTGGTTTTCAATGCGCGCTCCGATGCTGAATTACTGCTTTCAATATTTAATCATGTAAATTTATAATGTGCCTATTCTTCAAATGAAACGGTTCCGATGATTTGGGGATAGCTCTGCAGTGAAAATTCTTGTAGCTCTGTTGTTAAATCTAGTTAACGAATTGACGGTTGTGTTGATTTGGGTTAACTATGTAGTGTGAGCTAGTTTGTCAACCTGTCCTTGAATTAACAAATTGATAGTCGTATTATTTTTAAATTAAAGCAACTGCTATTTGTGATAGCAATACTTACGATATAATGAAACTAAGTCAAATTAACTGGAATAACTATTTCATTCATCGTCCTTGGTTTGGAAATGTAAATGTTTCCCAGAGAAGATCTGAAGAGAGGACGCCGCAATGAGTGACTAACTTTTCAAGGAAAAATTTAGGCTAATATCTATGGTGGACGTTAGAAGACTTATGAAGAAGATAGAAAAGCTTTCAAATCAACTGGAAACTAAACTTTAAAATAGTTTTTTTTTTAATTTAATCATTTGAGAATATAATTTCAAATTAAACACGAAACAGAAAAAAAAAACAAGAAAAGGGTTTCAGTCGCATCCGGGGATCGAACTCAGGACCTCAGTCTTCCCGGTTCAATACGTTAACCACTAAGCTAATGAGACCTGTTTTACGTCATGTATATCTATAGCATATTTCAAATCTAAGACTTACCAATATTATCCTCAATCAATATTGAGATTTGTTAATATTATCTTCTTCAGTGATTAAATATTGCAATTAGAGTAATAAACATCAATATGTTATTTCAATAAATTGGAGTTTTTTTATTAATCAATTATTTTAACACTCAATAAATATTCATATTCCAGGGTTTCTTGGTAATTGGATCATAAAAACTGAAGTTTGTGATAAAAATGTCGACTGGCAATCACACCATAGTTATACTTTTTTTTCCCCCTTATAAAAAGTCAGGTCAGACTTTCAGATTGGGTCGGGTCTTTTCCAGACTGGCCTCAATCATTGTAGGTCCAATCCGTCATCGTACAACCTCTGCAACTGCTTTTTCTGTCTTAGCCTAGGACGGTAAACTATTTGACTTCCCTCTAGAATTGCCTACTGTACTGATGTCACTCATCTGCAAATATACCCTGAAAAGTAGCAGGAGTTCGATGCAAAGTACCTCTATGGTTTTCGAGCTGCTGACTCAATCCTATTATGACTCCTGTCACTATTCTCAAAACCCTCATTTCGGCACCTAGGATCCTTAATCGCATTTTGTTCATCAGCCGGATTTGATTATGGCATGTAATCAAAGAGATGAAATCAGTGTGTCAGCGAGACTTATTATTTCGGTGTGTCTGAAATGAAGGTTTGATTTGGGAATAGTGCGTAAAGAAGGTGACCCACCAATAAATATTTAGTTTAACAAACTCTAAAGTTAAGAGGAACAGCTGCGGTGCCTATTTCATACATATGTTAATTTTGGATATGAGGCCAAAATACCCATCTAAACTGAATGATATATATTTTTTTTAATTAAAATATCTGGTACGTATGAGAAGTATTTTATTTAATTTCGTTTTAAAATATGAAGTATATATAACATGAAAAAAAATTGTTATTTGCGGGTGTACTGAATTTTTAAAAAAATATATCATATTTGATATGTAAATATAATTACGTAAATAAAAATATAAAAACAAAACATTGAAAATAAAACCTTTTTTCGGGTGGATATTTTTAATTATGTATGGCAAATTTTTGTTCCAACGTAAATTGGTCGTTTTTAATTTAATTGAAAATTCACTACAATGCTTATTTTAACAATTTTTTTAAATTTTGTATTTTATATTTTCAAAATAGACTTTTTTTATATCACCTCTAGCTCCCAAATAATTGTTAAAGGTGACTCGAAAATTGAGAAAAATCTTTTACTTTAATGGCCTATATTTCATAATGTAAAAAAAAATTACTTCTAATCCGTAATAGATATTTACTATACTTCATTAGGTTTAGGTGAGTATTTTAACCTCAAATCCAAAATTAAGTTTTGTATTAAAAAGCGAAAAAAAATCCGAAGATAAACGACCAAAAATTGTAAAGATTTATTTTATGATAAAAAGTAATAAAAATAGTTTAATAGAATCCTGGCAACACTAACACGTTAACCTCAAATCAAAATAACAAATTGACCACCTTGATGATTTTGTACTACGCGCGAATGTTGGCAGCGCTGATCTGACCACAAATCATATTAACAAATTAGCAATTCGGCAAATACCCGAACGCTCGATTAAAGGGAATCCATATCAAATCAAATTAACGAATGCTCGTTAAATATTAATCATTGCTTTGATGAATTTTGTTAAAGGTAAAATAATTGTACACCCTGTTTCAGGATGGTACCGCGAAACTCCACGATTATTAATGAAAATCTAAGAAAAAAAATGTTTTTCGTTTGGCCAAAAATGTTTTTTTCCAGTATTAGCTCGCTAAATTCGGAATCTGTTTGATCAACTGTAACAAAATGACGAAAACTACTAAACCCACAAACTAGTGGTGGGCGAAGCGGCTCGGTTTAGTGGGCCGGATCACTAAATCAGCTCTTTGTAGTGTACCGGTTCGGTGATACGACTCTCCCTCGCTTCCTTGGCCCTCCTAAAGACGTTCTTAAGACGCTCTTACACGATTTACAGAGAGCTGATTTAGTGATCCGGCTCACTAAACCGAGCCGCTTCGCCCACCACTACCACAAACAGATATGCACATTTCACATACCTTACTCTGCGTATTGAAGGGTATGTAAAGCTGTTGCGTTCGCGGGTATTGTAAAGATACGAGCAAAATGCAAGTTTACGAAAACTTTAAACAAATTATTTAAAAAAAACTGATATGTAGACTTGTTCTATTTGAAAAACTTATTTATGTTTTTTTTCTAGAATATTGTTAGACATCACCTCTTGAAGTTTCACGGTAACGCCCTGAAACGCGTGGTAAATACAAGGGGTACAAGACGTACCCCACCGCAGAGCAAATAACAAACATAGATATGCCCGATTGCGCGGGGGGAATAAATCAAAATAAGGGGGCGAGGGGCGAACTAGGGGTGCCGCAAAATTTTGGTAAAACAGCGAGTAAGTAAAAGGGTTCGGCTTATTTTTATTTTGTTGGAGTATTTAGTTTGACGCTTTTCATAAATGTTTTGTAATTGCTGTGAAGGCTGGTTCCAAAATGGGTCTCACGTGACCTTTTCCTCCAGCCGTCGAAATGGTACTTAGTGCAAATCTATTCATTCTGACGTTAGTGTAACCGACGGACTTGGAACGATTCCTGAGCTTGTTTGGAAAAAAATGTAGATGGTGTTTTGGTCACAAAAAATACATATTGTATATTGTTTATCCTGATGGGGGAAGCTTTGCTTCTGAAACATGTAAATATTTATATATTAAAAACAGTACTTTAGCAAAATTTTGTATCATTGTTTTAATCTAATTGAGCCCGAAAATCGATTTTTAACGACTGTCGGGTACGTCCCGAAACGCCCTGTAGGCATACATGAAAACATCTGCGGGTCAAGTCTGTATCTTTTGCGTTAGCTAACGCAGGATAAATCGGCCATAAACAACACAGTTTGGTAGTCCGCTATCAAGTGAAGTTCGCGTTTACGTTATGAGACAAACCCGTAACAGAAACACAAAAGACCACGCTTCGTTTTGTGAAAACTGTCAAAACACGCTGTGAATGGCCGATATAACTTGCGTTAGCTAGCGCAAAAGATACGGGCTTGGCCCCAAGTAAATAAAACTGTAAAACTGTACGATTTCGGTACAATATTGAATACTAACTGGTACCTGATCAACGACAAATAAATAGAATTATTGATGATTTGGAAATATCCATTGTGAGAATCAGAACATTATTATTTATAAGTGTACCTAGTTAGCGACCGATCAAATGTACGACTATTGAGGGTAATTGTGCGCGGGGAATGCTACAATTTACAACGGACAAATTCTATTGCCGGTATTAATTATGATGATTCATTTATTACTCTGTAATTTGTATGAAAATATTAAATAAACATATCGTATCATTCAAACAAAACGTTTCACTGGGAATAATTAATTCGAAACACGTGGCTAACATCAAATCGGAGTGAATTTAATTAACAAGTCACGAATTTCAAAGAAACGTTTTCAACAATACGAATACATCTTCCTTAAACTTTTATTGATTAACAACGTAGGTATAGCTATACATTTAATTGTGGATATTTATTATTTGGAACTACAAAATATCATTACTATGGCAACACAAAGCTACTCACTTCGTTTTTGAAATGTGTTCTTCAAATTTAAATGTTCCACGAATTCGCATTTAACAGTTTGTTTTGAAGAAACAACGCTGAAAATCATAACTCAATGTGTCACTTTTTTTAAATAAAACTATTAATTTAATTTTTTTTACTATCTAACATCAAGTACAGACACGTAGATTTTATAAAATCGAAAAAATCGCCTTTTCGTGTAATTATTTACCTTATGGGCGAGAGGGACGTTGGAGAGTTATTATTTATTAATTCAAAATAATGATAGTATTATTACGCCATAAGATAAACATAATGTTTTTAAATAGAAAAATATTTTATAAATTTACGCAGGCTTAGTATTTATCAAAATCTAATCAGAAATTTTACTTTTTCTGACCGTTCCATTGTATGTTTTACAAAATATTTAAAATACGAATATGATTTTTACAGTGGAGAAAAGTATTTTTAATCCTCCATCATTGCGTTTTTGAAAATAAACATAACCAAAGATTTGTAATCCGCATTACAAAAAAAAAAACATTAAAGTTACGTAGTGTTCATAAAAAAATTAAACCACGCACTGTTCTTTTTTTAATTTATCTTATCGACAAGTTACAGAAAAACCATCACAGCATTTTTTAAGGATATTCAACTTTTTAAATGTTTTTTGTAAAACATGCGTAGAACGGTCAGAAATGTGTAATATTTCTGATTATATTTTAGTAAATGCTAAGCCCATGTAAATTTAAAAAAAACTTATAAATATTTTTCTCTTTAAAAACACCATGTTTACCGTTTTTCACAATAATATTATCATTATTTTGAATTAATAAATAATAACTCTCCGACGTCCCTCTCCCCGTTATATAACGTTAAATAATGAAATTAGTGCAAACATAAAATGTCTTAGAATATGATGTAGAATCATCACCCTTCGGATCGTTCCACTAATTTCTGAACACCGTTTGGTTAAAGTAAAAAATATGCACTCGAACCATTATGTTTTTTTTTACACTACAATCATTTTCCTATGAGCATCTTGCTGTTACAATTTAAAATATTTTAAAAGATCGCAACGCATCGCAAAAAGTGTCAATACTTCGAACTCTTTTTTCTCTGATTTTTTTTTTCTATTAAACAACCTTTATGAATTATACCCTTCTCCTTGTCATTTCATTTTTTCTTGCAAAAATTGAAATAAAAAAATAATTGGAATATTGTAATAATATTATAGAAGTTAACATACGTAAGGAATAAAATTCCCTTGTTTGCTGATTACTATAAAAATTATTGTCAGTCGGATTTCTTTTGATGATTTCATATTTTGAGGATGATTTAATGTTTGTTATAGTAATGTGAACTTTTTTTTAAAATTTATTAGTATATAATTTTGACATATACGAAGATGTGTAAGCTATGAGTATAAAAAATAATATAATTTTAATATATATATAAAAATCAACGTAAGTTTGTTTGTTTTTCCCCAATTTTCTCGAAAAATACTTGACCGGTATTTGAAAATATCATTTTGTTTTTATAAGTGCCGGGAAGGTTTAGAAAGTAGTTTGAATGAAATCCAATATGTAAAACTGTTGCTATAACGTTTTAAAATTAGTATGACAAACATCGAACCCGCCATGTTTTACTTAGGTTAGCCCATAGATATAACACTCTGGTTAGCCACAGATTTCGTATTCAAAAGAAGAAGGTTTTTTTTGGTAGAATATTTTTGTAATTTAACTACTTAATAACTTTATGATTTAGATATATTTTGAATTAATAAACGTTTGGAATGAAATAAAATATTCAAATGAATGTTTCTCTATTTGGAAATAGTTACTTTCGCTGTCAAATCAATAATGGCTAATAACAAGCAATAATTCACAACTTCATAACTTTATTTTTTTTTAAATCCCGAGCAGCGCCGGGTACACATCAGCTAGTTATAGAATATTTTCTTAGTCCTCACTGGGAGAACAGCAACTTCTGTATTTCAAATTCAAGGTTTGGGTAGGGTATTTTCAGTAACTTCTATGACGTGTTAAAGGACAGGAAAAGGTGTCAACTTACAGCATCACAATACACAAATCTGTGAGGACCTGAAACCCTGTCATATGTTTAGTGGTACTTCCAGGTATACGTACTTGCACAGAAGGCGTACCTGTCTCCGTCTTACAGCGGCCTTCCACCAAACCTCGGTTAGATTATTATAAAAGTTTAGATCATCTCAGATACTATATCAGGATATGGGTGGCCATTAATCAGATAAGGAGGTTGACACAAATGTAATAGAATCAAGGAGGTTATAGTTACAAGTAAGTGTATTATAAATAAATCAGGAAATGTTCAACATGGCTAATATAGAAGTTAATTGGTTATGATATTGCGTAATCTAGCTGGAAGCTACTTGGCTCGATAATCTATAATAAGTCTTTAGTTCGAGCGTACGTCGAAGCTTCCGTTAGACGCAAAAAAATTCATCGCCACGGCCACCAGACCTGGCTGGCGAAATCTGGAACACGATGATTCGGCAGACATGAAGTATGATGGATTGGCAACTCTTATTATACGGGCAGAAGTAGCACGGGGCCCAATGGAATGTCCGTGACACAATGGAACTAGTACGACGATTCAATTACTTGATGTGCACCACAGCCGCCAAGCGGCGAGTCTGACTCTTGCCTCTACGCGTGACCGGTTGCTACGGAATCCCAAACTAGAATGATTCCTCATCACTGAAACGGGTCGCTCTTCCTCCCTGGCGGATGTCGCATGACGCTATCTGCGTGTGTGTGTGATTAACACTCTTCTTTACTTATATTTGTGCCAACAGCCGGAAATGGTTGATAGTGTGAGTGCATGTTCCTTGGGAAGTTTTTACTGCTGCCCTTATTATCAATGTATGGGTGCATTCGTAAGATATTACCAAATAAGGTAATGTTAATAATTCTTGAACCTCATTGATCGAGATACAACGGCGTGAATTCACACGAGCTGAAATTGTAGGGATTGCCAACTATTCACGTGATATTTGTTGGATTCCCAGTCGTAGTCAACAATTTATTCGTCCATGAACGTCTCATAACAGACGTTGTTTTTAAAATACTAGTCAGCTCTTTTTTTATGATAAATGAAATGCAGTTATTAATTGATTTAACTTGTTTGATATTATGTGCGAGTTTGTTGTTTGACTTTACAGCAAAAAATTCAGAGCTTCTTTATCCAAAGATAGTATCTCACTTACGTACATTTAGCTTGTCTCTTTACTTTTCTCTGGTATTGTAATTATGTAAAATGTTTGCCTTTTTGTATTTTTTTAGATGAACCATCGTGTTCTTGAAGATAAACATTATAAAACATAACCCATGGTATTATTAACAAGGTATGTAGCCACTCGACACTAGATGGTTCCTATATCTATTTCCTTTGTGAAATGGATTTATTTTTCCATTTTAAATCAGCTTTGCAGGTGTTAAAATCTATCTTTTATTCAATTTGGAATGGAAAATACGCTACTTCCTACCTTACTGCAAAAATAAATTTACTCTGTATCTAAACGTCACTCTTTATAAAGGCATTGTTTTGGGAATTCAATCTATTTCCGATGCAGGTTTCATAGGAGAACGGTTCCTCTATTCCCAGAAATAAATCGAAAAATATAAAAGTTCTGAAGTTTTCAGAAAAGCGTAATATTTTTTTATCATTTTTAAGCGTATCGGGATTTTAGCGAAAACTATCATCATAAAAATGTTATAAAACAGATATTACATGTGGATATGGATACGTCATCAACACTGTAATAAAATATATAATGCGATATAATCATCAATCGGCCTTTAGTATGAATTTATTGAGCCACTCGTAAAGTATAAAAGCTGATGCGAGAAGGAAAAGTCACATAAATTTATTCAAATTTTCATCTGGCAACTTGCATAAGACTATTTTTATATTCAAAATAATTTTGTTTTACAGCAGTTTGATGGACGTTTTTTCAAGTTTATTCCTTAACATATTCAGGGGAATATTCATCATAAAAGTTTATAAACGAAAAAATGTTGAAATATTCACGTGCGGAAAGTTTTATTACGCGCATATTTGTATCGTAAAACATAACTCCTTATAAAGGCAACGCACGTTAAATGTTGAGTATTGTATAAAAAGTTTGGTCTCATAGATCCTCGGTACTCAAATATCGTGTATTTTATATCGTTAGTATGTAATACTTCGCGAACCCTCGAAAAAATGGTACAACACTTATTGCTACAAACCTTTAAGACTATGAAAATTAAGCATTAAACGGAATACAATGTTGGCAAAATGTGTTGTACGATAACGGGAAAGAAACGCGTGTGAAAATCACACATATTTATTATCTTTTGTCGTATACCTATTATATACCGTTCATCTAGCATACCTGCTAATGACCTTGATAATTTCACGCGAGGCCACCAACACAGGTTTCTGTTTCTTCCCAGGAACAGAACTAACTTACCAACGGTGATGTCCCTAGGAAAACTTATTAGTTTTATTAATTGCCTCGCAGGAAATTGGGATATTTTCTACATGACCTACAACAAGTTTAAGCATTAACTAACTATTATATTTTAACTATTTTATTTACCTACTTGAAAACTATTTTTTTAAGCTATTTTTATTACTCTATTTACCTTTATCATATATATTTATATTTATCTTAACTTTATTTTTGCGATTATTTATCGCTTTTACAATGTATGTAACTATTTTTGCAAACCAAAAAAGAAATTTTATTTTTAATTTGATTCTAGTTTCAGATACTCAAAATACATTGATAGGTGTGAAGATTTTTTTAAATAATTTAATCTCATAGGGCGTTCTTCAAAATACTTCATGAGAATTTAATGGAATTAAGTCACGTGTGTAAAATGAAATACTACCACCAATATTAACTATAAAACAGAAATACAGGGTCTGTCGCAAAATTATCGAGAAAAAAAAATACAGAAATTTATTGCCAATAAACGTACAAACACTTAATATTCTTCAAAATACGCCCCTTGGTCGTCAATAACCTTTTGGTAGCATGTTTTTCACTCTTGGAAGGCAGAAGACGGAAACCCCTTAAGCCACTGCGTCGAAGCGGTTTTCACCCCATCCAACGTCTCAAAATGGCGTCCCATTAGGCTTCGCTTGATGCGGGGAACAAAAAGAAGTCCGGTGGTGCTAAGTCGGGACTCAACGTCGGTTTCTGCACTATCGCCATGCCTTGTTTAGCGAGGAACTTCTGGATGACGAGAACTGAGTGTGAGGGGGCATTATCGTGATGCAAAATCCAGGTGTTGGCGATCTCCTTTCGAACGCGGCGAATCCTTTCGCGCAACCGTTTAAGGACTGATACTATGAATCACTTCCCTCACTTTCGTGACGTTGTCATCAGTTTTGGAAGTTGACGGTCGACCAACGCGCATATCGTCTTCAATTAATTCTCGTCCATTTTGGAATTGTTTGTGCCACTCGTAAACTCTTGCCTGTGACATGGGTTCATCTCCAAAGGCTTCCCGAATTATGGCCAGGGTCTTGATACCGTTTTTTTTTCAGCTGAACGCAGAATTTGATGGCTGCCCGCTGTTCCAGCAAACGTTGCATCTTGATTTCAAAACACACTTTGCGCGGATCACTCTGCTAGCTCTACCGTTGCTCGGAGATGACTGAGCAGCATCGCGTTTGGTAGCTGCGACTCCCCCCTGCCACTTCCACCACTCGGCGCATTCCGCTACCTCTTCTAGCGCAGTCAGGATTTTTTTCTCAATACTTTTGTGACAGACCCTGTATCAATCCTGTGAGAATCAATCCCTCGAACGGTGAGCTATGTCAAAATAATATTTGCCCTGTTTTTTGACCAACTAACCTGGAATAGTCGACGAAACATACAACGTCATTTCGGTCATGAGCTATAGATTTTTTTAATTTTCTCTAAAACTTCAAAAGAGCAAAGCAAGACGCCATATCGTTTGATATATATATTTCACGTGAAGTCTTATTCCCACTTTTATTTTACCGTAACCGGTTTCGGCTTGTTAAAACCATCTTCAGACTGATCTTATTATGGTAGTTGTTTTATTATATTATTATAATGGAATGTCAGTTTCAAAAACAGAAATATTATCAAGTGAAGTCAATAAGAAAATGATATTAAAAGATAATGTAAAATGTATTGAGACGAGTACTATCATAATTTTGTAAAATATTTCTTTTCAGGCATTATTTTTAAGTGTTTTTCAGTAATACACGGAATAATGGAGAAAAAAAATTGCCAAAATTCATATCACGAAATACGCCAATTAGTGTAATATAGTTACGTGTTTCAACTTACTCACCTGTATAAATTAGATTAATACGGAATTTATAATTTCAACGAAAATGCATCAAATTCAGGGTTATAATTAGTAATCTGTAAACACATTACTACATTTACGAGGTTGGGAATTGTAATGCAATGACAAAACGTATTATAATTTCTTCAAACGATTGCTATTCACTTTGTGGCGTCATTATAAATAAATGAATTCAAAAACATACTTAGTATTCACCACTTTATAAATATACATTGATATCTTCATGTTTCGAAAGGAATGCTTTCGAAACATGTAGATATCAATGTATATTTATAAACTGGTAAATACTAAATGTATTTTTAAATTAATTTATTTATGAATAACGTATTATTTTCGCTAATTATTTTTATTAAATAAAACGAACACTTTGCTTCAAACCACTAATTTATTTTTTAAATCGGAACCAACCAGTTTCGCTTATCTCAAACTTCACTCAAACTGATGGATCTGGTGTTGATATAAAAAATAAATTAGTGGTTTAAAACAAAGTGTCTGTTCTATTTATTAAATATGTCAAACCACAAAGTAATTGCTTTCCACAAAAATTTAAAAAAATATATTATTTCTCTAATAATTTAAACTTTGGGCGTTTTTAACCATTTATAAATTTCAAAGTTAAAATTCATGTTTATGAAAAGAAAGTTCTGGAAGTTACTTCAACCGAGTTATAATTTAGATAAGATTTCGCCAATAGCTATCGCGACTCCAGCGGAAAATTAACTTTTCTGTTTTGTTTCGTTTGGTATAAACTATTACGAAGTAAAAATCTAATTATCCGGTAAATGAACAATAATTAGTAGCAATTTATGATAAACTCTAAGACAAATTTCAAACTAAAATAATAACTTGGGCTTGGGATAATGATAATTAATGACACGGTAAAAACATGGGTAATAACAGAGTGCCGAAACTTGGAATAATTACTGTAACACTGTGTCAACCGTCGGTCATAAGTCAGATGGGTAAATATACTCGAACCTATGTACATTGTTCTACAAGGAAACTGTCTTAAATATATCATACTACTACACTAGAACAGGGGTCTCCAATTATGTTACATTTGGAGGCACATTTAATATTAGTCAGAATATTGGTTAAATGATTAAAAACTCTTGTTTAATTAAGGTATAATAACTTTCTGTCATCATTTTCAATTAAATGATTAAGAATTATTTTGTATAAACCACTACTTAATAAATAATCTATCAACATGTTTCGACACCAATAGTTCCCTCATCAGGATAGAAATATATGTGTACTTTGTATCCTGATAAGGGAACCATTGGTTTCGAAACATGTTGATGTTTATTTATAATATAGTGGTAATAAAATTATTCCTCGTTTATAATCGGTTAAATGAAAAAGATGCCGCAATGATTATGCATTGATTGAGGAAGAAATTGTTAGAACAAATTTATTTTCTAATAAATGCTCAAAGAATGGAAGGAGAAAGAAGCCCCAGAAAGATGAAAGTGGGTGTAATACATCAGTCGGATCATGTCAAAAGCTGATATAAAAATGGATTACGACATGCATGAGATGGTGTATGAAAAGGATTGAAGTAGCGAGTGTATCCCGAGGCACAATTGTCTGGCGATTCATATTATAGTCATAATAAAATAATACTTTAATCGCCAAAATTAATATATCGATGAGGAAAATATTAATAATTACTGTAAAATTGAATGATTTGTATAGCGCCGTCCATGAAAAATCACCTTAAGTGCGCTGTACAAATATTACTTCCTTTTCTTTATCTAATTATGTACAAACAGATACAAAAAAACATACATTCAGATAAACACAGCTGTATTAAAAAATTTAAGGTTAGAATAAATATGATTTTTACAGTTGCTATTTTATCCTCCCTTACTATTAATATTACATTTGTACCAATATTATTAAAATACAGATATATTCCATAGTGGAAATGTGTGATTAGATTAATTTAAGAAATATATACAAAGTAGTTATTAAATTTAACGTGTGTAATATTTGAATACGCATTTCGTTGGTAAATTTCTCAGAATTTAAACTGTATGTTCATGTTCCATACGTAAGCAATCGTAATCCAAAGTTTTTATCGTTTTTTTTTTTAAATGAATATTTTTAAACGTTTAAAATTGTGGTTCTTTATATTTGTGATTGACAAAAAAAAATAAGTACAAACCAAATTTATTTCGTTTTTTTAAACTTCACTTTTTAATTTCTTCCATGTACGTATTATTATTTTTGGGGTCGTTATTAATAAAATTAATAAAAAGTAATTTGTTTACACCACTGCACTGTTTAATATATAAATATCAACATGTTTCCGAAGCGAAGCTTCCCTTATCAGGATACGGAGTATAAAAATAAATAATAACATGGACAAATAGTAAATATAGAAAAATAATAATGTAAGAATTGACAAATTACAAAAATAAACAATAAGTGATGAGATTAGGGAAGTAATTTATTAAAAATGATAAAATAATAGAAAAAAAAGTGAAAAACAAATAATTATTTTTTTTTAAATATTAAATTAAATTTTAAAATAATGAAAATAATAAATTTATAGTACATTATAATAACACAAATATAAAACTTTTTTCTACTTTAATTTTTATTTGATATAATATATTAATAATTAATAATAATATAAATAATTCTAAATCTATGGTTTTTATACACAACATATGGGGGAGGGGAAAGTTTTATATATTTGTTTTATTATAATATACTATAATGGAATTCCACCATGTACTAACAGTTTCAAAAATAGAAATATTAATAAATTTATGTTCGTATAATTTTTTAAAATTTATTATTGTTTTCGCTTTTTTTATGAAAGTAGTTGAGTAATTAATTAAAATAGTAAAAACAATTGAAAAAAAATTAATCATTCTATTATTTTAACATTTTTAATTAATTATTTATCTACTTTTATCACTCATTGTTCATTTTTGTTTATGTTTGTAATTTGTCTATTATTTCACTTTTATTTTTCTATATTTATTATTTGTCTATACTTGTCAATAATTTTAAGTATGCTATGTATCCTGATGAGGTCAGCTTCGCTTAGGAAAATGTTTATATTTGTATATTAAATAGTGCAACTTGTAAACAAAGTACTTATTCGTTTTAACAATTTTTTTAAACTTTGCCAACGATTTTCAAAATTTCCATCGGACGTAGCAATCAACATCAGCAAAAAAAATTTATTAAGTTACATACATTTCTCAAACAATGTTTTACAACAGGAAAGCACACATGTTTAAAATATTACGCAGGTTCGTCTGCGGGTACCGTGTTGACAACTCCTTTAAAAGGGGCTGAACCATGCAAGTAAGCGATAGAATGACTATGGGTCCACTCGTGTATTTTTATAGCGACGTAAAACGTCACGTTAGGAAAATGGAGAATCATCTTTCTTTGTCTTGTTGTCGAATCATAACATCGATGAGTTGACACTATAACAAGAGCCAGGCGGTGGAGATTATGATTTATTAGATTATGATTACGGGGTAGACTAGTTTTCATACCAAACATTTATCATTTCGTGAGCCACAAAGAAAATGACTTTGTTTGAGTTTCCCTCTGATTTGAAACCTGTTAATTTTTTTAAAAGCAAACATGTTTTCGATTTTGATAAATTTCCCAATTTTGAGGAATATTTTAAGGTTGCAGAAGTTGGGAAAGAGAAAGGAGATATGAAATAAGATGAACAAGATTAGTAGTAACCTCTTTTTCTGATCCGATATAAAATTATTTTCTAGTCTTTTTTCATCAGGGCGGTAATCGGGTGTGTTTTCATCACAAGAATGAGATGCTAATGTCTACACTATGTTTTAAATTATATTAGAAAAAGTCCTGTTTTCATACATGTACGAGTATGTTAACCTGTGACTTCTGTATCCAAAACTTAGGAAATGATTATCTGTTAGGTTAGATTTGGTTAGGTTAGCTCAGGTTATGTGAGGGTGTGTTGGGTGAGGTTAGGTGAGGTTAGATTAGGTTAGTAGTGTTCTTCTTGAGCAAATTCGTAACGAGAACGTCGTAGTACTCCTTAGTTGTAACTCAAGAGTTTCGGTGGGTCATCAATGTTTTTGTAAATTACCATTAAGCCATTTATAACATCATTTGATTATCAAACCAGTGGATACCTACTCATACGGGTACAATTTTCTTTCATTTCCCGCACGAAATAAGAGTTTTTTTTTTTGCTTAAATGTTGTTGTCTCGGTGTATAATTTTAATATTTGTATAGCTTATTTTTACAATCTCTGAGAAACACAAAGGGAAAAGCTGATCTGGGAAATGGGAAACCAGTTCTGAGAAGGCGTATGGTACACATTTACTGAGCACACGTGTTTCGAAAGTGCGCAGATATCTCTAATTTATCTCTCAGAATTTGGCTTACTTTGCTATAAGCTGCCCAAATACCTATACTAATCTTATTCTTGATTTAACTTCGTTTATTCTTTTTCTAGTCGTAAAATTTGACTTAAGTATAGGTTGGATCAAAGGTATTACCCATCAAGTGCCTTATAAGTCGTATGGCACTTAAGGAGTTTTACCTTTAAGCCGGGAATAAATTGCTGTTAACTAAACATATTTCTAAATAATATCCCGATTTATATTAGTTTGGGATTGGGTTCAAATAAAATAATTTGCTAACTGCTTACGATAATGTTTTGATGTTTGTCAGATATTAACGAGCAAAAATCGTTACCCTTTCAACGATATGGAATAAACTCATTTTGGTAAAACTAACACAAGATGAAAGCCTTGTAAATTCGTGTAGAAATAGATTTCATTGTATGATGGTATTTATATAAGTAATACATTATTTCTTTTTTGAAACTCCCATTGAAACCATATTATACTTATGTATATAGGTATATGTGATAAAAACAATACATTCCGTTAAACGCCATATTACTCGTATATGTTATTTTTTTATTATCTCTTAATTTAATTTTTTTATCTTTCATATTTGTATATTTATAATTTATTCTATAAATAAAATGAATACCGTAATTTTATGTTTAAATTTTAAACGTTCACATAAACCGTAGAAATAGGATGAAAATAATTATAATACCCACGCAGAGGTTGCGTTTATTGGATTTATTCGTTTACATATTTGTTTAATATTTCAATATGTTCTTGTGTACATCTTCAAAATATACTTTAATATGTATGAAAAACTTCAATAAAAAAAGAATAATCGTAACAAAGTAAAATAATACAAGGAGAAATAAAAAAAAATTCTGACAAACCAAAAATTATACAAAGGTGTCTTCATTTAATTGACCATTTAGAATATTTAATTTCTGCTAAGAAATATTCATATGTTACCTTTTTTATTAATACTGGGAGTAGTTTAAGCTTATCGGTAATGAATTATATTGACTAGGTACATGCGACCTGTCTGAATGAGTTAATTATGTATTTTGTTCAGTAAATGGATTAGTATGGTTTCTCATTAAATCGTGTTTTATGCTCATGGAAATAATAAAAAAAAATGCTCAGAACACCAAGATACTGTAGCGCTACGGAAAAATATTCCTGGAGGGACAAGTGCACTCTTTCAGGGCACTTCTCTTCCACCGCATAGGAAGCGTATTGTGCAGAATATGCCAAGACCTAGATTGGACATTGAATTTACAATAATAATCTCAAGTGACTGATGTTTTTTTTCTTATGTTCCCACAAGAGTCGATATAAAAAGCATTTTAAACTCTTTTCTGCACATTTAAAGTTTGTTTTTAGTGCTGGAAGAATTTATTTTCAATTTTGACAACCAAAAGCCATTTCTCCTTGTGAATTACGGAGTGCGAGTATTTTTCTGATCATACTCAATGACGTCTTTTGAACTTCATCCGAAACGAGGGCCACCGGTATGTGTGCGGATAGTGTTGAGTTACATTATATTGTTCTAAATTATTCATAAAACTTATAACTGGTTCGTATCGTGACTGATATCGAATATTCGTTTTTATGGAGACATAAAATATGAATTCAAATGCTTCAAGTTATGCAGTGTCTACAAAAACAAACCCTAAATCACAAAAAAAAACATTAACCAACGGAACCCCGTGTATCACAAACCAATATAAATGCATACGATCATAATATATTCCACTACACAGGTTCAGCTGTGTATTTATTGTTGTGTATTTTATTATTGATGCATAATTATTAGGTACAATTAAAAAAACATGAAATAAAAAAGTTGCTAAAAGTAAAAATTTTAAGTTGCGACCTAGACTCGAACTCGGGACCTATAAATACCTCAGAACCTCCGAACTATATCCGGGTTTATCCAATTACGATATTTTCCCTAAAAACTCATGAAATGTAATAATAATAAACTCAGTCAATTAAATAAAACCATCAGATGGTGATAGTAATAAGGCCAAAGTACCGCAGTACTAGTTAGCTAGAAAACATGAGGGGTATTTGTATAAGCCCCAGCTAGGTAGAGGATTACGAAAGAATCCGCAAAATCAAAAAAAAATCAACTAAATCCGGGTGTAACGCATTTACCAACTGTGCTACATTTAAAATACTGCCATTTTAATTATTAGTGTTTCCGATATTGGCGTATATTTTCTACCGGTTGCAAGTATGTAAGAGTGAAATTAAAATACATCAAATAAATATGTCCAAGAGTTTGGCAAAACTAAGAAGGATCATCGGAATTTTAGGTATACTCGTATACAAGCATGCCGTATAATTTGTATGAGAGGGCAGACGTATTGGGGGCACATAGGCTTTGGTTGTGAATTTAATTGAATACTTTATGCGTCTCTGCGGTATCAGTTCGCGCTGTATTAGCGAGGCACCTGCCGGTGGGAAGTTGATTTGCGGATTCTGGCCATGAATTTTAAAGTGGCTTCTGAATTCCTGAAATAGTACCAGTGAGTATTTCAAGTGGTATTAAGCCACTAGAAGGGGCGTTATTTATATGCCCTGTATCAAAATGCTGCAATACTTTCCACTGAGAATTGAGTGGTTTATGCCCTATATTGGGGAAATAAGCAAGCTCTGATTTCATGGTAAATTTTTTTTTTTCCTATTTAAATTTTTGTGAGTATTTCCTGAAGTGCAATCTACGGTAAAGACCATTGTGTACGTACATAGGGTAGTGACATAGGTAAATCAAGTTCACATTCATAGGTTACGTTGGCATTTGGTTTGAGTGTTCGTATTCTATTGCGGTGTAAATTTATGAAGCTAAATACAGTATTCGTAAAAAGAAGGTGATAGCAGTACGTGGGTAGGCGATTCGAAGGATATGTTAATTTCTTTACATTTTCTACTTTTAGTGCCCTTTTCTTTCGGGAAGACGGGAAATATTCACTTTCCGGACAAGAACCTACGGATGTATCGACCAGTGTCGTGCAGTCTGAAAAGCTGTGTCCTAAAACCCTAAGAAAAACAACCAATCATTAATAAAATTCAAAGATAAGAGATTTTTTTTGAAATGCGACCAATTTTAAAGCTTATTTGCTCAGAAATATTATAATTAAATCTCCATATTTAAATATTCAATGCACAATTGATTCTCGAAATTGAAAAACTTCCAACAAGCTATCTTTGGTAATAGAGCAATACACCCAACTAGTATCTACATAGTACATTTGTTATTACGTTTGTCTCGAATTACAACTGGTAATCATTGTCTTAAATTTGCAGACAATTACCTAATATATTGCCAGCAGTTGTTTTGTTACCTTTATTTAATTCCTAAAGCGCAATTGCTAACGATCGAGGTTAGATTTTGTGGAGAGCCTATCAATAGATGTTTCTGCGAATATCTATTAAAAAAGACCTCGATATTGTTCGAAAATGTTGTGAAATAATAATGTGTTCTTCTTTCGTTGTAAAATAATAATTTCTTCTTCTTTCGTTGTAAAATAATAATTTCTTCTTCATTCGTTGTAAAATAATAGTTTGTTCTTCTTTCATTGTAAAATAATAATTTGTTCTTCTTTCGTTGTAAAATAATAATTTGCAGTTCTTTCGTAACATTTGTAAAACACAAAATTAATCCTGTCATCTAAAATCGAAAAACATTTCGGAACCGAACAGATGCGGCTCCGTTACATCACTATTTACGATTCAACCATCGATAGCACTGGTATGATTCGATAACTGCGAAGGGGTATCATAGAACTACGCCTATTTTCTTACCAGATACCTTGCTGACAGGCGTATATTTTTTTATGTTGCTATCTAGCAAAGGCAGGGAAAACTCCATCAGTATGTTTTTCTCTAAATGAAGATGGGACTATTTTCTTAACATAAAAAGTCTTTCTACTACATGGTGGATTGAGATATAAATCTCAAACCTTTTTCCTGTTGTGTTTAAGACATATATTTACAAGAAACCTTTTCAATGCGTTTCCAATTCCCCAATAAATAGTTCCTACCAAAACGCCTGAAGAATTAATAGTCGGTTTTTAAAATAAGTGATATATTACGAGTATTTATGCCCCCAAATAATTACAAGTGAAAAAATTACAATTTTTATGAGTATGGGTGTATTATGTGTGGTTACAATTGTACCTGGGAAGAAAGGAATTAAATTGGAGTATTTTTTTATACGAATCATTATAAAACCATTGCTTAGCATTGTACTTTGTTTCTATCTTTGGCAAATAGTTAAAAATGATCATAGCTCTACTAAATTCTTTATTTATTTATTTATTTATTCACGCCTAGAAGGCTTTTACATGTTGATACATTTATCACATAGTTTTACAAGGAAGTACAATAATGTACACATAAAATAATAAATAAAGTGTAAAAAAAGTAAGTAGGTACAATATAACAGCATGTTTTTACAGCGTAATTATCTCAATGAATAATAGTTTAATATGTGGTTACATTATAACAGCAGGTTCTACAAAAGAGTATAAGAAGTATTTTAGTACATAATATAATAACATAAGTATAAAAAAAGTGAGAAGGTGGATACTATGTAAGTAGCTATATATCATCAGCATCTGTTTTTCCTCCATCATGTAATCCCGGTCTCTTCAAGACCCGCATTAATAAATCCCTTCGTACAGCACCTACCTTAACCCGCCTCACGATGCAACCCAGTCGGGTGATGATATAGTCGCTCTGTCTTTTCACGTACAGACTGAGATGCTCTTGTGAGGTGTAATATTAATTTATTTTATTTTATTTTAAACAGCGTAATTTTGGACGAATTCAAAATATTAGCTCGAAGACAATGCGTATTGTATGTACGTGATGTTTATTTATAAAACATGATAACTTTAAAAAATAGGTACTGAATTGACAAAGAAGATCTTTTACTACCTACAGGGATGTGACAAGAATTATTTTCATTTTCGTGCCTGTAAATTTATAATAAGTATGTTAATTGGATACCCATGGGATAGTAAAATATTTTTAAAACCTTATCATTGCGAGGGAATTCACAATAAATATATGTAACGTTCAATTTATTAAGAATAACTTATTGAAGCTTTTTTTTTAAATTTAAGACATTTTCCAAAAAATTATAAGCTCCTTTTTGTAGTTTGTCTAACGGGAGTTTGTTATTCAAAACTTTATCTTAAATTTACAGTTAATTACGGTACAGATTATAACACTGTATTTCTCCTCAAATTATACTCACAGAACTTAAATATTGATTTTATTGAGTTCTGCGAGTATTTTAGTTTTTTATTATTATGGCAGGTGTTTCGGCGTTCAAAGCCATGTTCAAAGTATGGTTAGGCCACATTGCGATGACTTACTTATACGGTTTTTTAACCCCACTAAATTCAAAAATTTATGGTGTATAAAATGATTTATCAATATTTCCGGTAAACACCGATTTACTCAGAAATAATTATGATAATTAAAATAATCTATTCTGTGAAGTGCGTACTGCCAGTTGAAATCTATTTTCCTGGTGACAGGTTTTTCCTATTTTTTTATAATGGCGTGAACGCTATTAAGGCCATGAATATAAATGTGCGATAAATCCGCGAATTATTTTAATGGGTTATTTTTTTTTTGATTTGAGTAAATAATAATAATAATAATGTTTTATTTCAGCAGAACGTGGTGAGTGCAATACTCTGTCTGCCATATAAAAAGAATACATTTTAAGAATAAAAAATTACATGCTGTAGAAATATAATATAAAAACATAAATTAAAATTAAATTAAATTAAAATAACATATTTAACACTTATGGTACACTGAATACAACTTTTCTTATTTTATTTATTAACTCGACATTGGAATCGTTAGTTAGTTTGTTGATTTCTTTAAATAAAATGGAGTTATCTACCGATTAAAAACAATAACAATTAATAAATGAAAATATTAGACTAATGAAGACACAAAATAAAAAAGGTAACATTCGTAGATGAAATTTGAAACCACATACAACTTGGTCCGGTAAGATCAGGGTTCAAGTCCAATAGCAATTGTTTCCTTTTTATTTTATTTATCTTTATCTGTTTAATGTTTTCAAAAAGATTTTTTAACATTATTTGATGATCAATGATTAAACATTTAATGATATTTAAGGCCTGTCGATTTTTTTTCCAATTTCGTTCTTTGCATTTATTATTACCGTGCCTTCAGAGTTATCACGAGAAAAAAAAATTAATCATTAAATACTAATTCAAATGGGATGTCATTCTGAATTAATTGTCAGCACTCAAAAATACACACTTTGCAATTTAAGAAATATTACGAATTCTATACGGGTAAATAACTTATTTTTATACAAATATATTTATAAATCTAAACTTAAACATCTATTTTTATCGGTGTCTTGTTGTGTATACATAATAAATAATAATAATAATAATTGGATGATTTGTATAGCGCCGTTTTTGTGAAAAATTACCTCAAGGGCGTTGTACAAATATTTCACTAACTAATTATGTACAAACAGATACAGAAAAACATACTTACCTGGCAGGTCGCTTCAGATGAACACAGTTTTATTAGAAATTTTAAGTAAAGAGATGATAGTTTTACAGTTGCTATTTGTTGCTCATTTTCTATTGATGTTACATTTATTAAAAGATTGGTGGCACAAGAAGAGTTGGTATTAATTGAAATACTTATAATTCTTATTAATTTTTAATTCTAAATTTAATTATATACTGAAAATATTTAAAAAATGAATTTTAGGACTGGAAAATATCTATAAAATGACCTTAAAAAGTTTAATAGATATTAATATTTTTTTATTTATTTTTACACTTTAGTTATTTACAGTGTTGCAGGTTGTGGACGCATTTGCGCACGGATGCGTGAATTTTTTCACTATTTTTATTTAATGACTTTAGGTAAGTACAAACCGGCTAGCCTAGCTAAGCAATTTACGGGTGCATTTCTTCAATTTATGAATACAATTGTCTGAAAAGATGTGTTGTGTCTCGAAAGATGTGTCTCGATAATACAGGAAGCGCAAATCTGTACTTGAATTCATCCGTGGGGAGAACAAACCTCTCTCTGAATGCAGTGGGTGGAATATTCGATTTTTTTTTTATTATCCTATTTTTTACTGTAACTTTTTACCGTACAATAATCCCAACCGCCCGGAGTCAGGTCAAAAAAATTCGGGTCAGTGAACTTTTGTCAAGGGCATTCTATTATCACCAGCCACAGCAAATAATGGCAAAAATTTTCATACCAAAATAAAGCACGTACCTGGTTAATTTTAACAACTAATATTAACAATAATAATTGGATGGTTTGTATAGCGCCGTTTTCGTGAAAAATCGCCTCAAAGGCGCTGCACACTTTCAGTTGCACTTTCTAAATTACAGAATGCATCATGTCTCAATGAACTTGGTCTTTGATTATTTCGGGGAAATATTTTTGCTAATGAGCGCCATGTGTTAGTCATTCAACCTGTAAGAATGTAAATTATTTAGGAGATTTTTTTTGAGCGCCATGTGTTAGTCATTCAACCTGTAAGAATGTAAATTATTTAGGAAATTTTTTTGTCCAGACTGAAACTGGTTTTAAACTACATTGTACCTACAATATTTATCATAATGGCAATGCATATAAAAATCGAGTGTAAATGCACAACTAAACTCAAATAAATTCTGAAAGAGAATTTTTATATTGATATTATCTATATATATGTATTTATCGAGTTAGTATCCTTTTTTCATTATTATAGGTATGACATTAAAGTGTAATTGTTGTAGGTATAGCTTTTTTTCGTTTTCAAAATTCGTATTGGTATTATTTATATATAGGATAAATTTATACCTTATGCATTTTCAACCAACCTTCTTAACATCTCTGTTAAATACTATTTAACCGTATTTAATACTTTGTTAAGAATCCCCATATTTTATTTTTGCACTGTGATTGATTTATTTGAGTATTTTTGTCTTCTACGTTTTTCATTGAATAGTAATTTATCGTTATATATGCCTTAGTGATAAAGTTTTTGAATTTTCCTACCAACAAAACTAGTCTGGCAATTTTGCGAGTTTTTACTTAGAATTAAGAAAAAAAATTGCACACTAAGAAAGGAATTACGGTAAATACAAAATAATCGTTTATTGACCTTTTTGATAAAGTTATTCATAATAATAACAAAGCATTTATATAGCGCAGTTTTGTGTTATTTCACTTCAAATGCACTTTGCTATAAATGAACTTAATTTTTTTTTTTAAAGATTAAATAACTCCATTCAGTGGTATTCCTACAGTGCTCATTTTACACTCTATTTACACATTCTTGAAATATTACATACATTCTTGCTTATTCTTATTATTACTCCTACAGTACTCCTTAGGTGCATATTCATCTAATAAAATTACAAAATATTATACAGTATACACACGGTTATACAAAAATAACACATAATACTGCAAAAATAGTAACATTTTAAGACAGGAGTCGGGTTATGTTCAGCAATAACTGACTTCACATAAAAAATTAAAAAATATTTATATGGAGGAAACCGAAACCAACCAACAACTACCAGAGGCTTGAATAAATGGCCTTTTACAATAAATTGAAGAGAAATTAATATTTATAGACAGGAGGATTTTTTTAAATAATTTTATTTTTAAAGCCCGTTTAAATTCAGTCAATTTCTGGTTATTAGTAAGAGCTGGGGGAAGTTTATTCCAAATGAGATAAGATTTACACAAAAAGAGCGATCATAGTAGACAGCTCGATTTGATCTTGAAAGTTCAATTACCTAACTAAGTCGTTGGATTCGCTTATGAAACTAAATTATTTTAATCTGTTTTCCAAAGCCACCGTAACCTTTTCAAGTCAATGAAATAACACCATTGATATGAAACAACAATAATTCATTTGTATTCAACGCAACGTTTTACCTGTAAGAACCGCTACTACAAAGGCGCGCGTTGCCTTTGGTAGATTTGTGAAATATGCACCGACTTTCGAATATTATTGAGTGGAAGTTTGAAAACTTTCAATGTGATACCTATGAACTTAGCCGTATAAAGTGTTCGCAAAGCACAGGAAAGTGGAGTATTAGTGTGCTTTCAGAATTTCGCTCAAAACCGCCAGATTGTTCGGTGTTCAGATGTTGTTCGTTTCCGAAATGAGTGGAATGCTTGTTATGGTTTGTACACACAACAACTTTCAAACAACAAGAATTTTACTGTTGTAATTTTGTGTTCATGTTGTGCTTACTTGCAATAGTTATCCTAGATAATGACACCTTTATCTGCGAACTCTGTTTGTATCTGGTGTAGACCTAAGCACGGGATGTGTACTGTGTGCTTCTCGTAAGAACAAACATCCTGAATTAAGTTGTCTGTAAGCGACTTTTTGAACTCAATAGAGCCCTCACTGATATCTATCTATACGTGCTGGATACTTGAGTTCATTTAAGAGGAGAGAAAGAAACGTGAGATTCAAATAGCAAAATACGCACGAAATAGTAAAGATTTAAGTGAGCTTACGTATTATCCGGAATCATTTAGAAATGTCAAGGTGGGGTTGAATTTTCTAAACGAGTGTGTATAGTACATAGATTACTAACGATTGTCAGTACTCAGTTCCTAACTAACCTCACCTAGCTATACCTAAACAATTCCAAATATTTACGGATAATTAATTATCTGAAAAGATATAAAAATTTATTACAATTCACAGAATTTTGTTAGATTTTTTTAGTATTAAACCTTGTATGTTGCGCTTCTATCATTCTTTACCCATAGGTGTCCATCGACTGCCATCATAATTTAGATTGCGAATTAATTTGAAACTTTTGTTCAATAAGATTGAGAAATATGGCTCTGTACCCCAGGAGTAAAATAACAGAAAGTATTAAATATCTTGGTATAGAAATAGACGGAAAACTTCTAAATTAATATAAAGAAATAAACAAAATATACTTTTTTATCTTAGAAATATTTTACGTAAAATTAAAAACAAATAAATTACTATGCTCTATGCCACTACCGCCTCCAATACGATATATTAGCCCCATCGGCAAGCACAAATCATATGAAACATTGGTCTTAAACCCGAAATGGTATTGTGAAGACCATCATTGAAGCCTCCATAAGAACGCCAACAAAATAAATCTTCATTTCTGTTGCAGTTTCTAACATTCAAAATATCTATGCTAAGAATATTTTAATCAAACATTTCCAAAAAACCAAAGAAACCTAATTTTCATAACACTAGAGCTAACCAGAATGATAATATGAATATTGAGGTGGGTCGATAATCCGGTGTTTTCCGGTTATGTCGGATAGCCTAAATGTTACCCCATCAATTAAAAATCGTGATTTTTTTTTTGGGTTTAGTCCATCTACCACTGCATTTTATTTGAATTTTTAGAAAACGGTATAAATACTTCGCAGGTACCTTGAAACTTAATCAAAATTACTAAGTAGAAATATTCAAAACTACTGAATAAAAATATTTATCTCCGATCATCCTGTGAAACATATGTTTTCCATCATAAGCAGGGATGCGGGGGTTGGGGTCTGTTTATGTGCACTCGGTGGCTCTGCACGCTTCAGCTGCAATTCTTGTGAGAGCGAGAGGTAAGGTTCCTTTGTTTTCATTTCACCTTCACTTATAATAGACAAATGGGCAGATAAACGTTCATTTACGCTCCGGATAATTCATTAGCCAGAATAATAGAAAAGCGATATGCTGAAATTCTTTACTATAGTTCAATCACAAACAGAAAAAGCCAGAAAAGTATTTCGGAACCAACCGCAGAAAGCCTTATTGCAACCGGCGATTCTAGAAATAATGCAACTGGTGTTCTTTTGCAATCACGTTCGTCTTCAATTCCTTAAGTTTCTGAGAAAAAAATCAAATTTTATTTCTTCAACATTGTCCAAAACATATGACGTATCGGACAAAGCTGCTGCAGCAATTGCGTCTTCTGTTTTTAATGATTCAATGAGAATTTGAAGTAATAGAGAAATCGAAAATGCGTGTTGAAAGAACAAAAGTACACCAAGAAATATTAGCTAAACATCTAATATTTAATGTTACGGTTTTACGATTTGATAAAACCTCAATAGCAGGTGCTAAACAATACCGACAAGGATTTGTATGAAAACACGTATACTTAATCAGACTAAACTCCATTTATGTTGGCCACGCTGTCCAGTCAGGGAACGGTTAAAGGCATAGAATTTTCTATATATAAGTTGCTGACTTCTCGGAAAAATTTCAGTAACAGTTGGCTGCGATGGTACAGAAACAAATACCGCTAAATACGGCGGTGTTACGAAACTATTACGTACTGTGTTGAAAAATGTCAACCATATATGAATGAATTATCCCGAAGGCACCTTCATTGATGGCGCAACTTCATATGCAGGCACCACTGGAAAACAACTAGAGAAATAAGAAAAACATCCCATTATGAAGTATATTAAAATAGACGGAGTTTTGGAGGATATTCATAACGTTAAAGACCAAAGCGGTGACCAGCGTCACTTATGATACCACAACATCTATTATTACAGGTGGAGAATATTCATCTGATTTAGCGAAGAGATCTCCAGGAATGATGTCACATGATAGATGGTTGGCAAAAGCCAACAGGATATTACGCCCATACATTTCCGCCACAAAACCTTTTGAAAATCTTCAGACTCTAACGATGTTTGTTGTCAGAGTTTATGCACATTTTGGTTTCAATTTAAAACTTATCCTTCCTGTGAAGGTGGTAGTAGGCATTTTTGTAAATTGGTTCTCCATACCTCCTACTCGAACTAAAAAAAGTAATCAACCCTGTTATTGAGGGAAACAGATTATTTTTTTACTTCAGAAAACATTATTTTTTCGATATTGTAAGATGCTGGCAACATATTGGTGAACTTCCTGTTGTAAGGATGTTAAAAGCAAGACAAACAATACAATCAGGGCGTATCCTTCAAGTGTTTTAAGACCCTAAGATTATTCTTATTACTAACCGATGAGGCAATGACGAAATAGCATTTTTGAGATTTCTATATCATATTTAGGCCGTAAAACGTTCTGTTAAGTTACCAATAGAGGCTTCGATGCATTTATGCTTTAAAAATTTTGGAGAAATCTCATCAAGGCGAAATTATAATACCGAAATTTTAAAACAATGGAAAGATTACATTACAATACAATTTTAAGGATTTTTCTAACTAGTTTTAGCTCTGACTAAATATTTTGTTCAAGTCTAGTTTTTTTTTAATTGAATTAATATTATCTTGTCCCTTCTCACTTGTTCTATTATAATAAATAAAGAGTTTTCGCGTGATTTCGTATGATTACACAACAGTGGCATGAGGCATGTTTCACCTACGGGGAATAAAAATTACGAATTTTCAAAGCCAATGCGGTGGTACAAGTGAATCACCGATATATATATTTTTTTATATATTTCTAAAGTCCTCTAGATGCCGGTCATACTTTAAATATACTAGGTATTTGAAATGCAAAGAGAAACAAAATTCCATTCAAGAGCAACTCACCTTAATGAATAAATCCAAATATAAAACTGCTTTTGAACAAAGAGCTATTAATAATCTCTAGACTAAGCTCTATAATTCACTTCCACCAGCAGCAAAAAATAATATGGAAACGATTTCGAAAACCAAATCAAAACCTGACTTAAAGAAATCAAAGAATAGGAGTTATCCAGCATTTTAAAAAGAACGTCGTGGGAGCTTAAAACAATCGGTTCTAAAATAAAACCTAGTCCGCCTCAGGACAGGAACCCCTAGTGGGGGGGACTATAAAAAAACATCTTGAATTATCCTATTAGCCTTGTAATTTGTTATTTATTTATGTATTTATATATACGACACAACGTGTACTATTAACAGTTTAAATACAACAATAACAAAGAAACATAAAATACCAGTTTAACTATTATACAATGAACAATTAAACAGCATAAAAATGAATACAGTATCTACAAAAATATAATATATAGTATAAAGTGTAAATAAGATAACGTATAAAAACGAATAGACCATAAAAACGTATACTCGTACGATGTAAAAAAATATATAGAATAGAAACTTATAAAAATACAAAGTATCACAACTTGTAAAAATGCAATGTATTAAAACTCTTAGAAATATAAAGGGTTTATAAAAAAGTGTTTATGTAAATAGAAAAATTAATATTTTAAAACCAAATAAATAAAAATTGATAATAACGTAGCAAATAATATTGACATAAAAGGGAACAAGGGAGGCATCACATATGATTAATTAACCCAATTACCCCGATTATAGGCATTGATGTCTTCTTCCTCGTTCCCTTTGTTATTAAGGGTAGGTTCCCGATATATTACCCACTATTTATTGAAATATTGAAGATGAGTTATCGCGGACCTTTTCGCGCGGATCGGATTTGGCGGAGTTGCGCTTGATGGGGCCCGAATACCCGTATATTTGCGACTGACCTCATTCCACTGCAATGGAAAGTTGTGAGGAAATATTTATTAACTTATTATTTAGTATTTACACTAGAGTATAAAATATTCTTATATAGGAGGTAAAAGGGAAACAACAAAAGAATGCACTTACTTTTATGGGAGAATTAACAGTAGGTAAGTTTGAAAAGTAACATGGGTGCATATGGTAATATAAATAGTTAACTATGCCGCGTAGACATACACATTGCACAGATAAAGGTAGATTTCTATATAACAGTTTTATGGCTATGATACTTATTACTTATTACGTATATCGATACAATATCTTATTTCTTCTAGAATAAGAAAACTAAGTAGATGTAAGTAACAAAAATAAGAAGGAAAAAAGTGCGTGGAAACAAAATGTAGATAAGTGAAGAGAAATTTAGGGACATGGAAATATGTGCTCATGATTTGGATTTTTCTATACATAAAAAATGTATACAGAGTGTTAAGAGATGTACCTGACTTAATTTAATCAGTGATTCCTTACCTTATTTGGAGTAAAAAATGTAAATGAAATTTTGGTCTCCGGCGACATTTTATATTTTTATTTTTTTTATTCACCTAAAAAAAAAATAATCAGTATATATTTGACAGTTCGGGTCGAGTTGTGGGATTGGGCAGTTACTTAGCCGAGTGACCAGTGACGAAATGTGAAAAAAAAAAATTGGTTGTATTTAAAATTTAAAAAAAATAATGTCGCCAAAATAATGTAAAAAATATATATATACATTTTTTTTTTACTCCTAGTAAGGTCAGAAATTACTGGTTAAAGTAAGTTGGATACATCTCTTAACGCCTTTATGGTGGTGGGTGAAGTGTATTTTTATATAATAATCTCAAATAAAAAAATTAATAAAATTGTTTTGCATGTTGGTAAAGAGTCGTGGAAAATGTGTAATTTTTCGTAGTGACTATAATATGTTGTGATTGCGCGAGTAATTGGTGAATTATTTACTACATTAGTGAGTTGACTTCTACAAGAAGAATCGTGGTGTGCCTAGTACGACTAGTTGGAATCCGTTTTCTTAATATCTGTGGAAATTCAGCCAATAAATGGTATGTGCGGACTTAACATTTTCAGGGGAATATATTAAAACTTTGAGTTGTTCCTAATTATAAAAACAAAATGTTTTTTATGACCATTGTATGTGCAAGATAAAGTTATCGTAGTTGTATGAAATGAAAAAGGACGAGAGACGTTATTTTTTAAGCGACATTCTTAAAATTTACAATTTATGTACAGATCTTATAAAGTAATTTTAAGGTCGCCTAGGCCATCAAACTTATAATATGGAAAATTGATAACTATTTATGATGGCTTTGATTCTATGGGGTAAAATAAATACCCCTTTATTATTTGAAAGATAAAATAGAGGTTAATGAAAATAAATGGGTTTAAAGAAACGTATGAAGCTGACGTTGGAATATTTCATGATTAGGTGAGAGAACTTAGCCAAGTATAAACATTAACCTTTCGTGTACATTCCGAGAAGCATCAATTTTCGATGTGCCTGATAAGAATAAATCATAACTATGTTTACATACCAGCATTATTGCGTGGGTTGTTCAATATACAACTCTCTCTATATTTTCAATAATAAAAATACAATAACGTTTGTGCCTTGAAAAACTTTTTTTTTTTATTTCCAACAAGTAAAATATACATACATATAAACATAATATTACTCTTTTTAAGAACAGCGACAACTCGTGGAGAAGCCAAAACTGTATATAAACTAGCCCTCGACAAGCATCCTCGAAGCGCTGTTGTAACGCGGGAGCGCAAACAGTGTTAAAATTGCATTCATAATTGGAGAATACGCACTTATCATGTACTTCCCGTTAGATATATATATATATATATTCATAAATTTATATTAATTTCTCTTATTTCAGGTAAGAACCACCTTCAACTCTCAACAATATATTTCATTGGCTGGAGCCAAAAATATATACTCTCCTGGTTTATTCCTAACAATAACGGTAAGAAAATTAAACGAATCTTGACACTGCTACTAGATCCTTATCTCTGCGAGGCGATCGAAAGAAAAAAATATTAAAAAATCGCACACGTATGGTAAGGCATATATATATATACATATACCAGAAAAGAATTTGTAAATTTTAAAAGAGAACCATTACCATATGAAATTAACCCCTTACCAATTCAATTTTCTTTTATGGAGTTGCATAATGCATCAGTATTTCCAACGCAAACTGTAATTCGCAGTCCATATAAATTGCATTCATTTGAAATATTGTAAAGATTGACGTAAATAATACATGTTTTTCCACTTCGACCGCAATAGTATTTCAAACTTTACTAATGGAAATTGATAAACACACATCAATGTTTAATTAAAATCTCAAAACTGCAACGGGAAACACTTCACTATGTTAACACTGTGAGAAGAATATTCACACAGAACATTATTAAGAACATTTTCCAGATCTTTCAACTACTCAATATGTACCTATCGATAAAAGTTCACCATGTTAGAGGATATCTTTTCCATTTTATTATGTCCTGTTTGCAATAATTAATAATTTATTAAATAAAACAAATACTTTGTTATAAGCAACTCATCTATTCCTTTTTTTTTAATTCTTAATTATTTTATTGAAGTTTAAAAACCTTATTTTAATAAGAATAATAATCAAGTAATAATTTAGATGTCTCATATAAATTTAAAAAAAATCGGATATTTATCCGAGACACTATTTAAGTTGCAATTATATTCGTGAAGAACTTTCTAATCATCATATATGGCTGCCAATAATATGGGATTAAAAAATAGAGGATGATATTCATAAAGTCTTGAATTTGAAATATGATATCGATAAAGATGACATAAATTGAACTGGTCTCATTAGCTAAGCTACCCGAATAGACAGAGGTCCTGGGTTCGAGCCCCAGATGCGACTGATACCTTTTTATTTTTATGTTATTTTTTTCGGTTTCATGTTTAATTTAGTTTAGGTTAGGTTTTAAGGTTAATATTATCTTCCTCAATTTCAATTATTCTATTTTACGCGAACCGACTTCGCTTATATCAACCTTCGTCGGGGCAAACAGAATAACTAAAGAAAATAATACAGAGTTATCATATATAATATATACAGGTATAGAAAAAGGATAAGCGAGGATAATACAAAAAATAGAAAGTAGAATAACATATTAGAGGGAGGCAACAATTGAAAAGTATTACGTATAAGAGGGAGATAATAATAATATATATTTTAAAAACTAAATGGTAAATAAAACATTATTAGTGAAAAATAGACAATACATAGTAATAATTAAATGGGTGAGTGAAACAAGATAAGAGAGGTATCCATAACGACATATAGGGGGAATTTAATAATTGAATGGGGAAGTATTTACCGGAAACATGTTTAATATTGGACCATAGGATAAATTTGATTGATTATTAAGTAGGTTATCTGATAATTTTAAATTTAAAGATGCCTTAAGAAGAACGACCGCGCGGCCTGTTTCATACAAAACTTAATTTTGAATTTGAAGCCAAAACAAACCTAATAATGTTTTTTTTTCATCAAAAATGATAGTAAATATCTAATACGGATGAGAAGTAATTTATCTATTTTTGATTTACATTATGAAATATGGGCCATTAAAGAAAATGTATTTTTATTTAGGTAATTATGTTTACATAGCAAATGCGGTAATTTTTTTTAAATAATACAATAAACCGGTAAATAACTTTCTGATTTATCTCTAAAATAATGAAAATTGATTTTCTTCCATGGCATGTACTTCATAATTTAAAACAAAAATAAATAATAAAAACTTCTCATTCGTACTAGATATTTACTAAACTTTTAATTTAAAAAATATATCATTCAGTTTAGATGGGTATGTTGGACTCAAATACAAAATTAAGTTATGTATGAAATAGGTAGAGCAACCGTTCCTCTTAATGTCTAATGCTTCTAAGTTGTCTAAAAAGCGAAAGAGTTGGCGTAAAAAAAAATTTTGTGGTTTACAACAAAGTTTTTGTTTTATTTAACATGGTGTCAAATCACAAAATAATTACTTATGAAAAACAGATGATAGTAATAATATTTTAATTAAACGATCCATTTCCCATTCGTTCCTTGTTTAATAAATTTTTCAAAAGCACAAAGTATTTTTTTAATGTTACAAGATGCTACAAGTTCGTTGTTTTACTTACTAGCAGGTTTATTAGATGAATTATTTTTGTTCTTCAGACTATTATAATAATTTATGCTTAAATAACGTGTTGAAAAGATAACACTGTAAACTTACTGACACTGATCCGTCAGAACTCAACGTGAGTAATTCGGTTGTCGAGAAAATAAAGTGAAACACGGAAGATAGATTGCCCATATTTTAAGTGCCCTATATCCGAAAACTCTTCAAAATTTAGAAGAAATGTAATTGATCTGTATCAGCAAAACTCTTTTAAAATGAGATGTGGCATCATGAAATTTGAGCAAATTTTTTATGTGAAATTTCTGGCTAAACTCAACTGCTTTTAGCTAAAATGACACAGATTGACGTTCCCACTGGAGAGACCATTCTATTAACTTTTTGTATGAAATGTTATTGATTTGTCTCAAATTTGATTTATCACCAAAAACTCTCATACTGTAAGCTCTGGCATCATCAAATTTGAACAATTTTTTTTTTAAATTAACGCAATATTATCTGAAAGCTCTCCAAAATCCTAAACATGAAAAAATAAATGTTATTGATTTTCCTCACCAAAAACTCACCAACGGTGAGCTCTTGGGTCATGAAATTTGGGAATCGTTTTTCTGATTTTTTTGCGTCAACATAACTATGTCTGAGAAGCACAACTATTGTCAAAGGAGCAATGAATCAATTATTATGACGGTAAAGCAGAATAGTCTTCAGATATGTCCAAAGTTCCTCTCCAGTCTAAAATTGACTGCTTATTGTTTAGTTCACTTAATTCTCGTATTCTCTCCTTGAGCGACTCTAACTTTTATGACAGATGATATTTATACTAGGAAGGCTGTATGCACACTACAGCGCAGAATTCAACCTGGCGTCAGCCCCTAATAGGTTCTCAGATTGCCAAGAAGACTGTTATCAACTTTCTTGAACTTTTACTCAAGAGCAGTGATTTTCAACGTGAGCGATATCGATACTGGGGGGCGGTGGAAAGTTCCAAGGAGGCGGCGATGGGCTTAAACCATAGTCAAGAGTTTTTTCTAAATAAAATTTCCTGTTGAGTTCAAATGAGTCGTAGGTACATCATTGCAAGAATCACGCATATTTCAATTAGTTTATTGATGGAACTTTTTTTTTTCTTTTACGATGTTCACTAAGGTTACCGGGACCTGCTGGAAGGTGGATAATAGCTATTAATGCTACATAATCTGTGAAAACTATATAACTATAAATATTTATCAAGACTAAAAAGCTACCATTGTGGAAAACAGAGGTGTTGTACCTAAAGATCGTGTCAAGGTACAGAGTCATGTAGACTGCGGAATTAGAGTTCTGATCTCTCAGTCCCAGTACAGATTTCATCGCAGTATCGCTTAATAAGAAACATAAAACTATCGTAGAGATTTAACACTCTAATATTTTTTAATAATCTATGAATACCTATTTTATTTTATTCAAATTTAATTTGTAGAACTGCGTTTCATTTTATTATTTTTATTTTAATAATAACAATTATTATTTAATTTAAACACCGCTTTATTATTGAAATAATTCTGGTTCATAGTAACGGTCTAAATTTTTTAAAAGGTACGTATACGAGTATTACATTATTATTATTTAATTTTTGTGTTCAATTTAAATATTTACGAAAATAAAAACAAGGGTATAAAAAAAAAACAGAGAAAAACAAAAATTAAAATTGTACAAAAATTACATTGAAAATCTGAGAAAAAGAAAGACCAATAGATTAGTTAAAAAAAAAATTCACGTTTTTTTCAGCATACACATTCCGAAATTTTGTTCACATTTTTTTATTAAACTGGTTAACATGCTCTAAATTTCTCAGACAGTATTCTAAGGTACTTTGACAGTATTTATTTCTTTCTAATAGGTAATTACTATTACGCATCATAGCTTTTTCGCCTTATTATTAAACTCTGGTAAAGCCCTTACATACGTTCTATTTATATTATTTCCATATGGGTAATTATAATGAAAATCTTTTAACAAGTTGTTTTCAATTTTATTCCAAATTCCCTTATTTATTTTCGAATAAATGGTCGGTTGATGTAATGATTATTATCCTGTTAAGTTTCCCTACGCGTTATAATATCATATTGTTTAAATTTCACTAAAGGTTATCAAAGTGGGGCCGTTGGCGTTTCCAAATTAATTTGTAAGAAAAGACTATTTTTTCCTGCATAATTATTCTAACTCGTATTATGGTGTATAATTTAACTATGCTTAAATATTTCTTGGAGTGGTGACCGAATTATATTATTTTAATCATTTATTAAGTTAGCTTTTTGAATATTAGAATTTTTATTAATTTCCAACAGCTTGAATTGATTTTATATGGGGAATTTATTTTTAACGTGCAATGGAATTGGATTATTATTTTGTTTAAGAAAGTGATTTTTGAGTAAAAATTGTGAATCTTTTTTTATTATATTTTTTTTAAATAATCTCATCTGTTTTTTTTTAATCTAGTATTAAAGGACCGGCCAGATCGTCCAATATATATATAGCGCGTTGCATTCTTCATAATGGAGTTTATAAATGCAACTATATTTTTTTTGGCATTATACTTCCAGAGTTTTTAAGAGATGATCCTACATCATTATTCGTAAGGAAGGCAATATATAGGCCTTTTTTTTTCAATTTTATTAGATGTTAGTTGAATTCCAAACACCCAAATTTATTGGCTTATTATTATGATGGCTAAATTAAATAACGTTGTTTTTGTGTTCTTTAAGGTATTTTCTGTCTCTACCTTTGAACCGTTATTTTTAGCCATTGTTAATATTGTAATTTTTACCCCCTCGTATGCCTTATTATCGATCGGGATGTTAGTAAGCCCGTATATTATTGAGTGGTAAGCAGACAATTTATTTTGTCCATGGGTGCAAAGATTTATAATTATTGGTTTTGTCTGTAAAGCAGGCTTACGGAAAATTTAAAATGTATGTGGATTATTTTCTGTACCGATTCTTACGTTTAAAAAAATATATTTCTTATTTTACTCTAATATTTTTAAAGCAGATTTTACGGTGGATAGTGTTAGGTAATTTTCTAACGAAAACTAATTACATTTCCAATAGATGTCTTCAACATAACGTCAATAGTAAATCATATGTTTGCTAAAGGCTAAATTAAAGTTGATTGTTCGATGTAGTCTACGAATATTCTTGCAAGAAGTGGGCTAAGCGTCGAACCCAAAGGTAAGCCGTCATTTTGATGATAAAATTTAACGTGTAGTTGCTTCCAGGCAATTTAATTTAAATGATTAATTCGTTTTTAATAACTAGGCTTATGATAGATTTATCTAATATATCTTCAATGATTTTAAGATACTCTCGAATAGGAACATTGCAAAAGGGGCTTACTACTTCCATAGAAATAAAAAAATACAGTTGCGTGGAAGATTTGAGATTTCTATTTTATTTACAAGCTCCGGGGAATTTTCTAATTCTATGTTGCGGAGTATTGTTTGAACAGAAAATTATTTTTTTCTGCGAATATTGTTGTTGGAGGATTTATGAAAGAACCGACGAACCAGATAGGATTTTTTTTCTTTGTGAAATTTTGGTTGCCCGTATAATGCAGGAGCCCTTGGAATCTTCACCATTGCGCTTATTCTACTTCTGCGTATTTGTTTATGAATAATGCTTTCCAATTATTTACAAGGGTTTGCACGTTTCCCAAAAATTTATCCGTTGGGTCCCTTTTTAAGTCAGCAAAATCTTCTGGTTTGCTTTTAATTTATTTATGTAATTAACTCCATATTACTACCGAATACCCCCTGTATGCCGTAGTAATTGTGAGGTCACAATTTTATTGTTGTTAATATCATAAAAAAATTCCGTTTCTTTAAAAATGAATTTAATTTTATTAGTTTACTTCAATGTTTTTCTCATGATACTTGCTTCGGCAAACCGTTCTTTGGACAGTAAAATTTCGGTGTCAATTAACAATTTTTTTTCAGCTATATTATATAGTACTAGTTGATATGTACCCGGCCTTGCTCGGGATTTTTTGCTTGTCATTTGGGTGCCATAATGGATTTGACAACGAAATTTTGTATTTTATTTCATTCTAAAGGTTTATTTTTTCAAAATATATCTAAATCATAAAGTAGCTACCCCTACTCGGGTTTTCCATGTTGAAAATATTTTACCCAAAAAAACTTTCTTCTTTTGAATATGCAATCTGTGGCTACCCAGAGTGTTATATCTATGGGCTAACCTAAATAAAACATGGCGGCTTCAATGTTTTTCATACTAATTTTAAAACGTTACAGCAATAGTTTCACATATTGGATTTCATTCAATATGTGAAATATATATATATATCATAGAATATATATATAAACCTAGTGTTTTTTTTATAAATCAAACGTGTTTTTGTTTAAATAATAATAGTTATTTTTAAAATCGACAAACTTTGAAAAGTTATAATAAATAAACATTGAAAAAGATTTTTTTTTATTTAGAAAGACAAATATTTCCGGATTATAAATTACCTCAGAATATTGTAAATCTTTCTACTTCCATTATTATGAGTGAAAAATATGACTTGTGCAATGATAGGAGATTTAACTAGCAGAGGACTCTTTGAACCACTACGCTACTATACAGTTATTTGTGATATTACAGAACGCTTAATTTTCGGTGCTTTTCCTGTCGATATTGTAATCCTAAAGTTTGACGGGAGTGAAGTAAAATTTACTTTAAAAATGGGTGGTGAGCCAAATAAGTTTGAAAACACCTGCTTTAAAACATACGGATGCTTCCGCTATGCTGTGATGTATTTAATTTTAAAAGTTTTAATACCAACTAGTAATTACTAGTTATACTTCCAGAATTCTATTCTCTCGTTGAAAAATTGAAAATAAAAAAACTTATCGTTTTTTGATGTCATTGGATATTAATTGTAGTAGATTGACGTTATTTGACGTTATTTGGCCTTATTTGATGCTATTTGACTTTATTTGTTGTTATTTGACGCTATTTGACTTTATGTGTCGTTATTTGACGTTAATTGTCGTTATTTGACATTATTTGATGTCATTGGATGTTAATTGAAGTAGGTTGACGTTATATGTTGTCATTTGACGTTATTTGACTTTATTTGACGTTATTTGACGTTATTTGACGTTTTTTGACATTATTTCTGATGTTAATTCATATTATTTGACATTTTTTGACCAGATATAATAAAATTGGACGATATTTAACCAATTCAACAAGTTAATCTCTGACCACCCTAAGGATCTTGCTAGTTACAGAAATATGATATTTTAAATCTCTATAAATCATGAACGATTACTTACTGACCGGTCAGTGGTGGAGTTGGCATCGCGTTTGGGTTTCACCCAGTCGTCGTGAGTTCAATTTCTATTCTGGCTAAATCCTCCATCACGACACAAAAAACATCTTCCGCTTACTGTGATGGTAGTGGGAGATTTTCAAATATTGTCAGGTTATTCGTAACCAGGGAATATTTGTCCGGAATAAACTGGTAAAATTTCATAACACCGTAGCTCACCTGATTAGAGAGTTTGCTTTGTGTTGCTAGATGTCACATAAAAGCATTTTTGGTTTTATTAGTCGGTAGTAATCAATATGCCAGGTATCTCCCTGTGAAATAGAAATATGGAATAGTGGATAAAGGGCATGTCGAAGTAGGCTGAAATAACAACCACAAGCTTCAACCTCAAGTAGAACTATGCTGGACATATTGCACGACTTAAAGGCGACCGTTGGAAAAACAATTTCATCGGATAGTTGAGAAAAATGAGCATAGATCTCCCACAAATGAGATGGGCTTACAATCTGAAATGGACTGCAGGTTTCCGGTGAATGAGAACCGTTCTATGAGATCGGTAAACCTGAAAAAATTTGAGCGAGATCTATATTCAAAACTGGACACCAGAAGATTCTGAAAAGAAGAAGTTATTCATAAAATATAACTTTCTTAGTTGTGTATCAGTTTAAATTGCAGATTATTTTAAAATTGTGGAAAAACTGTCCATTATTATCGTTATTAGGATGTACTGTTAAAAGTTTTTTTGGAGAATTTTAGCTCTGGGGATGATTAAAATGTCAGTGGGTACACTCGCTAAACTTTATTAGAATATGGTCTAATTGAATAGAAAGGGTTCTACGTGTGGGCGTCTCACTTTACTAAATTAAGTTCTATTCTATTCGAGACTCTGAGAACCTCTCTATATAAAAATGAATGTTTTTCCGTGTGTCCTCGATATTCTCGAAATTACTTCACCGGTTTCGCTGAAAATATCACAGTTTATTCTTATTAGTGTCGAAAAGGTTTAAAGAGTAGTTTGAATGGAATCCAATGTGTAAAACTGTTGCTATAAGGTTTTAAAATTACCATAAAAACATTGAATCGGCTGTTATATTGAGGTTAGCCCATAGATATACCACTCTGGATAGCCACAGACCACATATCCAAAAGAATAATCTATATTTGGGCAAAATATTTTCAAAGTGGAAAACACATATAGGTACCTACTTAGAAACTTTATTATTTAGATATATTTTGAAAAAATAAATGTTTGGAATGAAATAAAAAATTGAAATTAATTTTACTTTGTTTTTTTGTTTCTTCGTTTCTTTCATCTTTGTTTCTCTGTTTCTTTGTTTTTTTTTTGTATCTTTGTTTCTTTGTTTCTTTGTTTCTTTTGTTCTTTGTGTCTTTGTTTCTTTATTTGGCACCCAAATGACAAACAAGAATTCACAGCTTCATAACTTTATTCCAAAAAATAAAATAATCCCGGGGAAGGCCGGGTACACATCATCTAGTTATTTAGCTACAATTTTAACAATGTCCATCACTCTGTTATTCTATTCATTGGATAACAAAATAAAAACAGTAAATATTTTTTGTCCGATGTTAGTAGATAATGGTGATTATCATAGCGATTGTTATTTTTTTACACTTTTTCCCTTATTTTTTAGTATCGTGAGCAGTGACGTACCTACAATAATTTTGAAATAATCAAAGATAATATTATTTCATTGGCATACATGAATGAACTCTGTCGCTTTTTATTAAAAATCTCGGTATATTTTAGCGGTATAATTATGGTAGGTGAGTTAGATATATAAAGTATGCCGTATTTTGTTATTTGACCGTATTTCCTCACTGCCTACTCATTCTGGAACTCCGAATTATTGGTAGTAATATTATTTTGTATAACGTATTTCCAATCAAGACGCCTGCAGATATAAGTATATCGACTTTTGTTGTACCTACAGCTGCGTATCCTTTCGTGGACATTTAGTTATATTATATGCAAGTAGTATAATATAGCGTATTTTTTCAAAGCAAACTCCATATCTAAGTATATCGAATTTTGGTATTCAGCCATATTCCCTCACCCCATACTCCTTCGGAAACTCGGCATTATTGTTGGTAAAATATTTTATTTAGCGGATTTCCACTCAAGACGCCTGTTCATATAAGTATATCGACTTTTGTTATAAGGCCGCATATCCTCTCTGCATACTTACTTAACAAATGAGGGCGTACAGCAGAAATAATCCTTTAGGGGATCAACTATCGGGGGGTTAAACTATTGGGGGCCAACTTCCGGGAAGTATATCAACTTTTGTTATACGGCCCCATATCCTCACTACATATTTACTTTATAAATGAGGGCGTACAGCAGGAATAATCCTTTAGGGGATCAAATGTCCGAGGGATCAACTGTCGGAGGGATCAACTGTCGGGGAGATCAACTATCGGGGGGCCATCTTCCGGGGGGGCAACTGTCGGGGGATCAACTGTCGGGTCACCATTTGTTTTATCTTAAAATATATGAACATGAGTTCATGTGTGACGAAATGCGAAAAAATTTTTAACTGTGATTCACGACATGGCCCTGATTTTAATAACAAAGTACTAACGAGTTTTTTGCTGTTTTTGTACGGGAACCTGAAACCATACCAACCACAACCTTTTTATTTGAGTAAATCGTAAAAATCGAAATGGCACGACTCGCATAAATTATTTACATATTAGGTACTTACGTATTTACATATATTACAGTCAAACGGAATATTATATGAGCATATTGTCTGCTGTGTATTTTCACTGACGTAACTGGACAGTATTGTGTAAAAGTCAATCAAGTCACTGTTTCGTGAAAATGGATTAGGTTAAATATGCGATGCTTTACGTCATAGTCGATATTTTCACAACCTATCTTCTTTAATTCCCACGATAATATCACTCTCAACATGGCCAATACCGAATCTATCTTAATCATAAAATGGACTGTATAGTGAAATTACCATGTTACCTGTTGTTTTGTTAATTACCATGAGCGGGATGCATATCGAAGGACGAAATATATATTTTTTTCATGCTTTGTAATGTAAAAAACTACTATTCAGTTAGTGAATAAATAACATATATTCATTAACTCCATAAAAAACTACTTCTACACAAAATTAAGACATACCTTTTCAACTAAGGATCTAAAAAGAGTAGATTATGCTTTATGCCACTTTAAATAGTAATTTTGAATTTTAGTATGGGGCTCAACAACAATAAATTACATGATACAACTAAATGTCAATCAGAAATGCATCAAAAAGACCATTTTTTGGGGACGTTAACAAAGGAAATATTTAAACAGTTTGACGTTACAAGTATGAAAAAATCTTTGCCAAACATATTCTGGTTCATCGCCTAAAAAAAAAACAAAAAGTAAATCACCTCACATCATCATAATACTAGAGCAAAGCAAATAGACAAGCTAAATGTAGGTATCAAGGTGTTATACTACCTTTGGACAAATAAGCTCTGAATTTTTTAGCGTAAGTTAATTAAATAATTAAAAATGTACATTGTTTACACCACTTTTATAAAAATAAATAAATATCTCTACATGTTTCGATAGCAATGCTATCATCCTCAGGAATATATGAATACTAAACAGTGGAGAAAAATATTATTTTTAAATAATAATACCGCAAATTTAATAATTAAAAACTCGCCAAATACTATCCAACCAGCTTTTTATACTAACAATAAATTAAAAATATATAGTTTTAATAACACAGATAAAGATAATATTTTGAATAATTCGGGAGTATGTAAATTGATTTGTAATGATTGCAACTATTTTTACATCGGAAAGATTTCTAGAAATTTCAGTATTAGATTTAAGGAACACCTAAGGTGTTTAAATAATAACAACTATTCTGAATTTGCAAATCATATTTTAGAAACCAATCATTCGTTTGATATAAAAAAAGGTTTTTTTAAATTTAACATACAAATACAACCGGTTTGGAATTAGATAAATTTGATATTTTGGAAATTTATTTATTTCCCTTCAACCGCATAAATATAACATAAACAATAATTGCATGTCACAATTAAATACAAGCATAAGAATATTGTACAAATAATTCTAAAAAGTAACTAGTAAATGTGGCACTAGATCGTACAATGAATCAGAAAGTATGTAAAGAATAAAAGTACATAAAGGATATAAAAGTAAGAGATATACGTATGTATAAATCATATAAGTAGGCTTAGGTTAAATTAATATTGATTAAAAATATATGATAGTATAGCCTTCTTGCACTTACCTTCCGTGCAGTTAAATAGATTCGCCACAGGTGTGTATCTATTACTAACTTCATGTAATCTAGGTACAAGCGAATGTTTGAAATGCTCAGTCCTGGTTTTGTTACATTTAAATATTATTTTGGAACGAGTAGCCCTCGTAGGTATACGAAATTGAATGACTTCTTTTTTAAATCGGGTTTGTCTATACTACCATTAAAAATTTTAAATATAAATATTAAGTCGGAAATAATTCTTCGATCTCGGAGTTTTAGTAAATTTAGTTCTTTCATCAAGTAATTATAATTAATGTTTTCAATGGGATTACCGAGTTTTTAATGAATGTGTCTTAGGAAATTATGTGGATTTTTTTCATTTGATTCATGAATTGAATCTGAATGTATTTTAAAATGGTGGGAGTCGAGTAGTTATATTCAATTTGACTTCGAACTAAAGATGTAGACAAAGTTTTCAAGGTTGAAATATTCCTAAATCCCCTGAAATTTCGAAGACTAAAGCCAAGCATTTTCATTCCCTTATTTTTAATTGAGTTTATACGGGATATGAAGTTTAATTTACAGTCTAAAATTATGCCCAGGTCATTAATATCATCGACAGAAGTAAGGGTTAAGTTATTAAGTTCATATGGATAAATAATTGGCTGACTTATTTTGTAAAAGCCTATTGAATGACATTTATTTATGTTCAGATAAAGATTGTAAAGAGTACATCAATTATCTAACCTATTTAAGTTATTTTGGAGACATATGCAATCTAAAGTAAAACATAAATTCATGTACGTAGAAACATAATTTCAGGACATTTTTTTTTCTTTCTTTTTCTTTTTTCTTTTTTTTTCTTTTTTCTTTTTCTTTTAATCCTCCATAGCTTATTTAGTTGCGGTTTTCTCTCCTTGTTATTTAATTCCATTAGTATTCAGTGAAAAACTATGTATATAATGTCATATAATTTTCTCTTGTTATTTGTACCTACTATATATTTGATTATTTACACCCTTAGTTTCTAAATTGTTATTTTATAATACCCGCTCATGAATATTGTATGTCATAGTATTAATTTGCATATTGTATATATATTATAATAACAGATATACTATGTAGTATATCTGTCATTTTACAATTATATTAGGTTAGGTTAGTTAGTGTAAAGCGCACTTGAGGTGAACCTTCACAAAACTGCGCTATAGAAATTAACTCTTATTATTATTATTATTATTAAAGTGGTTTTAATTATTCAAAATATTTTCAAATCGTATGCAAAACGTAATATCTTTATCAAATATCGTTTATAAATAGTAAAAACAAAAATCGGGCCTAAATGAGACCCTTGTGATACACCACTCGTAGCTATAAATTGATTAGAAAGGAACGAATTCATTTTAATTTATTTAATTAAATTGGTAGAACTATATACATCAAACCGACAAACCTATTGACCGGTCAGTGACTGAGTTGGCATCGCGTTTGGGTCTCACCCAGGCGTCGTGAGTTCAATTGCTCGGCTGGCTAAGTCCTCCATTTACGACACAAGCAATATCTACCGCTTACTGTGATGGTAGGAGATTTTCAAATATTGTCAGTTTATTCGTAACCAGGGAATATTTGTCTTTCTTTAAAAAAAAAAAAAAACCCACCCAGTACTAAACAAATGAAATCAATAACTAACTACGTTCTTTCCAGCAAAATTGATTTAAGGAATTACCGGGAAAATAACTTATGAGTAAGACCTGTAAAACCTTTTTTTATAAATGAATCGTTTTTTTAATGAAAATAAGTGAGAATTGTTTTGTATAAACCATTATTAAATATATAAATATCAACGTGTATATAAAATGTAAATATGAAAGTATATTCTGTATCCTGATGAAGGAAGCTTCGCTTCCGAAACACGTTGACATTTATATATTAAACAGTGGTGTATACAAAGAATTTCATATTAATTTTATTAATAGTGACGCCGCAAAAGAATTACATATTTTTTGAAGAAATAGTCATAAATATTTATTCCAGTATGTCGAGAGGTTAGTGTAATCCCACTCATACTATATAGAGTATACATACATTGGTTTATAAAAAAAACAGTATGTGAATAAGATACGTAGACAGATGGAACACAAAAAATAAATAATGGATAATTGAAAATTAAGCCTGTAGGGAGGTGTGAGAGGCCCATATCTTTATCCAGTGTGCGTCGATGCTAGACGCTGGACTGAGGCTTCCATGATGAGGATATTAACAGAACTGTTTATCCTTTCCCGCATTATACCACCCCGGGTCTTAGAAGAGCTACAAAATCCGGAACTCGTCCCTCCGTTTATATACTGGACACGCTGCAGGATCTGGGGAGGCCAAGCATAATGCGGAAGGCGTTATTATAGTCGACACAAAGTCTAACTATACTGTTCTTTTTGTAGTATACCCAAAGTTTGCACGTACAAAACGTTGGGCAGAAGGCAAGGAAGAGCGTCCTTTTCGCAGCGGTACTGCAAAGCTGAGATTACTGTCATTCCAATTGACAACTCCATTGGCACATACCTATAATTATATTCACTGTATTTTCAACTGTACCTTACGCAATTCGTTTGCTGTGTATGGCCGATGAATGACCATTAGGTAACATTTACCAACTACCAGTCACGAGTAAATGGAAGTATGCAGTGAGCACTATTACAGTTCCTGCTAAATACGCCGCACGGTCAACTTTCTTACCACGCATACACATACAATTAAAAAATTCTTAGCATTCTCACCTTAAGCTGTCAATGAAAGGTTTCCCTTAATTCCCTGGCACAACTTGCCTACCTGAGATTGCGCTGAAAAGAAAACTTTATTTTGTACGTAATGTCGTAATATGATAGGATTTTGTACTTTAAATTCTAAGGGGATATGTTTAAGGGTGAAAATGTTCGTCGTATTTCGGTATGTTTGTCTAGATTTCGTGTCATATCTGTATTTTGAGAATGTAATGCTGAGTAACGGAAATCCTATACGTACTCGAGTGGATAACCGGCGACAAATAACGATTTGAAAGACAACTTATTTGGCTGGCGACACAGTTTATTTTATTTCGTGAAAAAATTTGCCTCCGATTTAACTGAATATTATACCTAATTTGAAATTTACTTTCGTTGTGAGATTCGTTGTTTCAGTTGTTTTCATTGGGTTAATTAATGAGATTGACAGAAAAAGTCGTTTACTTTATCTTGAAGTAACTATAGACTCCACTGACGGCTATTTGCAAGATAAATTTATTAAAAATAAAAGTACAAAATAATTCAAATTCTTTTGTTCACACAATTATTTAATAAATAAACATCAACATGTTTCAAAACCAATGGTTAAGCATCAGCATATAGATTTCGACATATGTTGATATTTATTTATTAAAAAGTGGTGTAAACAAAATATTTTTTATTGTTTAATTGAGAAGTGAATATGTGTAATATTTCTTTATGTGAGTTCCGCACTCCCAGCTGCTCCCAACTGTCTGGAGCCAGTAAGACTACGGCATCCCCAATTGGGGTATGTTATGAAGCTGAAGATAGTGGGAAGGGGAGGGAGATGTTTCTGGCAATTCAAGTCTGGTCACCAAACACGGCTAAAGCCATTTCAAGCATCGTTTCTGTTCTGAATGATGGTCTGAAACTGGTTTAAGTCTAGTTACTGAAAGTATCTACCGCTCTGCAGTGTGCCGCAAATATACTACATATTATGACTACCCAAATTAATCAAATATAATTAACTTGCGAACTCCGAGATTTGAACCCGCTACCTCCGGATTCGTAGCCAAGAATCTTAACCACTCAACCACGGAGGACATCCAACTATCATTATTATATATCCTAATCTTATTGATAAAAGCAAACTAGGAGTAAACAGAGAAAGTTGTTGACGAATATTCCAGAAAAGGGGAACTACGGCTACTGTGATCTACGCTTCGTGTGGCCATATAATAAATATTGCCGGAGAGTGAAAGATGTATTAAATAAAATTGTTGAACTCAGGAAGAGATAAGTGTTTCCACAGTCTTCTCTATCAATTTGTCAATACTATAATTAACAAACATTTAAAACCCTAACCAAGTTAAACGATGTACCAAAGCGTAAGTCCTAATGTGAAGCCCGGGTACGAGCGATGCGCGGTATGGGCCAAAAATTAATTTTAACTAAAGTAATCTACTTTTTTATGGGAATACCGCATAAGAGTCCCAATCTTCTGGAGCTACTGAGATAATGGCATCTCCAATTGGGGTATGTTGTGAGGCTATGGGTACTGGATGGGGGAAGAAAATAGAAAAGAGGAAGGTTGGGAAAAACCGATCTCTTTCAAGCAACGTTTCAATTCTGAATGGTGGTCTTTCACCAGGGCGATACTGAAAACATGTTCCACTCTAGAACATGCCACAAATGTACTACCTATTATTTAAAATATTTTAATTGTGAAATAACAGGCATCAATTAAATAAAATTTTATAAATCAATGAAAATTACTTTGTAAACAACACTTTTTTAATAAATAAATATCAACATGAATGGACAGCAAAGCTTTCCTCATCATTTACTTACTATTACAGTATTCTGTATGTCCTGATAAGGGAATCTTTGTTTTCGAAACATTTTGATATTTATAAATTAAATAAGTGGTGTCTACAAGGTATTTTTAAATAATTTATTAATAATGACGCCACACAGTGAATACCGTACTTAAATAAAATTTATTGGACCACGCAGGAATTTAATCCCCCGACCTCCGAATTCGTAGTTGAGGACTTCAACCGTCAACCACGAAGGCCATTAATTGAGTATTTTGTCAAAAAATCATCACACCCTTGTTAGACTCCTTCGTGAATTATTTCCAACAAATGTAGAACCCGGATCCTCAAAAATAAACTCAATTTCTTGTCTACGAAGGCTTCTGAGAAAACTAGTGACAGAAATATAAATACATTTTATTTCCACGCGCCTCAGGAATTACGCTTGACATTAACAATGCAGCCTCTAGAAACTTTTAATTAAAATTTTATGTAGATTTTTTATCAAAATTAAGATTTTAATTACCGGGACTGAAATTTGTGTTATGACTTCCCGGACACCTGAGCAGACAGCGAGATAGCCGGTCACTAGGATTTAGAGCAAAATAGACTTATAATCCTGGCACGAACATTTTCAGAACATTTATTCGTTAAATTATGCGAAAATGGAGCAAAAGATGATTTTCTTTCACACCTTTTTCTCTTTTATCTCGTAAAATAAACAAATTTTTCTTAGAAAGCAAACTCTTTTTGGTTAAACGCTGTATAATAATATGAAGAAATTCACGTGTTAATATACTTGTTTTATTTTTTATTTTTTTTATTCCAGAAAATTGTATTTTTACTTAATTTACCTAAATACCATAAAAACTTTAATTATTTCATACACCTTAATTATTTTGTTAATTTAATTTTCACAGGTATAATTTTTTATTTTTTCAATATTGGTACCAATACGTTTTTTATTGTCATACATGATAGGCTATTGTATAAATTTCTCCCCTCGTAGCTAATGGAATGCTTCCCATATCATGTTAAATATATGTTATCACGTTGTCGTGTAAAATGTGTGTGTTTACTTGTGGCATTTAAAGAAATCTTTATAAATATATGACTTTATTACTTCAATTTTTACTGAAGTTTTTAAAAACCTCATTTTAATATTTAATCATTGAAGAAGATAATATTAACATAACCTAAATGAAACATGAAACCTCAAAAAACAACATAAAATAAAAAAGATATCGGTCGCATCTGGGACTCGAACCCACGACCTCTGTCTTTCCGGGACAACCTCTTTACCAACATAGCTAATGAGACCTGAAAAGTGCGTATTTTTGGTGTTTTAACTTGAAGTGACATTTTCACTTAAGAAATAATTTCATTAATATTTAACCCTGAAACTAAATATTATACTGTATACTGTGTAATGAGGTAATCTAATCAGCGGTGTTCTGTTTACTGAATATTACGAATTAATATAATTAACCAGACTGACAGCAATGTGATTCAATGTTGAGTATAACATTAATCAAACCATACAAACAATGAAAATCCACAAAAGAGCAAAGAGACTTGGTGCTAATAAATCTATTTTTGCTCTCCATGCAAATGCTTTAACAATTGTAATACTCTGCCAACATTAAATGCCGTTTTATTAAAATTTTGTTCAAATTGTGTTCTTTTCGTGAAGATAATTTTTCCATCTCTTTTTTTATCCTCGAATAACACATGTTGCTATTTTTTACATAAAATATCTGAAAACCCTTGATTGTGCAGAAATGGGTGGTCCGTTTAATAGATTCGTCTATCTTAAAACGGATTGCAATCTTTGGAGCACAGACGTCAGGTAGAATGCTGTCCTTGTTCTACCGGTATATTAATGGAAGATGCTCTGGATAACTAGCGCCATTGATCACTTCGGCTCCGATTCACAGTCGGGAAACACGCCAATCGCGCGCCCAACATTATTTGTACACAGTTGACATTTGTCATGTGAGAACGGGTCGCTTCTACGACTCGTTCTTGTATTTAGTGGAACTTCTGTGGAATGATCTGCCGGCCTCTGTGTTTCTTTTCTCCTACAATATGGGTCTCTTCAAGACCCAGCTTCACTCCGTCCTATCCTCTAAAAGACCCTCCATACAGCAAAAATTATTCCTCAGTGCTTCCTATGTGGATTTACTATAAAAAAAGACTAAATCATAGGTGAAAACTTTTCAAAATATTACCGAGAACCATATTATTGTACGTTGGAATTGCAAACCGGACTTTTAAATTATAAAAACTTATTTTTTTATTAAATTGTAACATATTTCAGATTTACAATTTTTCTTAAATTCCACATTTTTTTTTTTTTTACAGTAACTCCACACAGGAGACCAAGGAGGAAACAATTTCCCTCAAGGCCTATATCATCTTTGGGGATGCTGTGTGGAGGATCTTTTAGAGGATAGGAAGGAGTGAACTTGGGTCTTGAAGAGACCCAGGGATCGACGAAACACAGAGGCCGGCAGATGAAACACAAGAATGAATCGTGGAAGCGACCCGTTCTCATGTGACAAATGTCAACCGTGTGCATGTGTTGGGCGCGTTTGGCGTGTTTCCCGACTATGCACCGGTGCCGAAGGGATCAATGACGCTAGTTCCTCGGAGCATCTTCCATTAAAATACCGGTAGAACAAGGACAGCATTCCCACCCGACGTCTGTGCTCCAAAGATTGCAACCCATTTGTTAAGATAGGCGAATCTATCAAACGGACCGCCCGTTTCTGCACAGAGTCAAGGTTTTTTTTCAGATATTTTGGGACTCCCGACCAGAGGTGGCTGCCAAATTCTACAATGGGGCGCACTTGCGATTTGTACAGGGTCAGCAGTTGTGTACTATTAAAGTATCTGCGGGCTCTGTACAATACGCCCAGCTTCTGAGAGGCTAACTTTACTGGGTTTCGATGGAGACCCCATACCTGAGCTGATCACTTAAGGTTACACCAAGCATATCAATGGAGGGCTTGTTGGGAAGATTGCTTCATTAAAGGAGACTAGATTGTCATTTCGATCCCTTTTAGACGTAATCAGACATGATTGGGTCTTTGAAACATTAAATTCGACGAGGTTATTCTTACCCCAAGAGGAGACCCTCTCGAGGTAACCGTCCATTCTCTGTTTCAAAGCCCTCTGAGCCCGTTGGAGTTTGTGTGCCCTTTGGGGGCTTGTCAAACAAAAAGCAATCATGGACTGTACTGTCATCCGCGTAACAATGGATTGGTGCACATGTCAAGAGGTCATTGATGTGCAACAAAAACAATGTCGGAGACAGAACCGATCCTTGTGGGACGCCAGCATTTATTGAATGCGAGGAAGAGATGAAACCATCAGCAACCGTCTGAATCGATCTCTCCCTCAAAAAGTCGGCAATCCACGTACACAGGGGAAACGGGAAGTCCGTAAGAAGGCAGTTTGTTGACAAGTCCTCGGTGCCAAACCCGGTCAAAGGCCTTAGAAATGTCCAGTGAGACCGTTTGAGTCTCACCATAACGTTCCAGGCACCGTCCCCAAACATGCGTCACATACGCGAGAAGATCACCGCACGAGCGGTTCCGCCGGAATCCATACTGGCGGTCGTTAATGATTTTGTTCTTCTCGAGGTATGTAAGAAGTTTGTCGTTGATCACACGTTCCATCACCTTGGACAGAACTGATGTGATCGCTATGGGGCGGTAGTTGGCCGGGTTGGAGCGGTCACCTTTCTTAGGTATAGGATGAATGACCGCTTTTTTTCCAACCAGAGGGCACAGAGCCACATTTCAGGGACATTTTAAAGAGCTTTGTTAAAACTGGAGCGATTTCTGCAGCACACCTCTGCAATACCAGGGCAGGTATTCCGTCAGGCCCACTAGCTTTATTAACATCGAGCCCCGTAAGACAAGGAGTACATCCCGATGCCGTATCCTCAGCTTTTTCATATAGAAGCCGCAGTGAGGAACCGACGGCGGGATGGCACCCCGGTCGTCGAGGGCCGAGTTTTCTGCAAACATTTTCCCTAAAAGGTTGGCCTTTTCGGTAGCAGTGTTTGCTAGTGAACCGTCAGGTCTGGTAAGAGGCGGCAGACTGGATTTGCAGAAATTGCGACCTATGGAGCCCGCTAGCGACCAGAACGCCCTGCTGCCATGCGGGCAGGCAGCTAGCTTTTTACTGATCTGTAGGTCGTGCTCAAATTTTGACCTATTGATGATTCTCTTACTGTCCTTTGCCAATTTGTTATATGCTGATCTGTTTTCTGACGTTCGAGATGTGTTGTAGGCTCGGTAAGCCGCGTTTTTTCGTCGAACTGCTTCGGAGCATTGTCGACTGAACCACGGCTTTGAACCTACGCCAGTTTCTTTAATGGTTGATTGAATGAAGCCATCCATCGCAGATGTGATGACTTCACTAATTTCCTGGGCACATCTGGACGGATTCGAAGTCTGAAAACAGACAGCTGACCATGGGAAAGCATTAAAATGCGCCCGCAGACCGAACCAATCTGCTGACCTATAGTGCCACATTTTTCTCTTCAGCCTCTCAATTGGGGGTCTGAAGTTAATAGGGATTGATGTCGTCACCAGGCAATGGTCGGACGATCCTAAAGGCGCTGCGACATCAATCCCATAACCACGTGGCTCGGTGGTTAAAAATAGGTCTAACAGATTGGAGCGGTGAGTCTGGACATCAGGAACCCTCGTAGGCTCCTGAACCAGTTGCTCCAACCCATGGCAAAGGGCAAAGAATTCCGCCTGTCGGCCAGCCGAGTTTGTTGAACATGAGAACTTCAACCACGGTTCATTATGAACATTGAAGTCCCCAGAACAACAAACTCGGCCGAAGGGTAGCGGGGTAAGAGGTCATCAATAGTTTCGCTCAAATGTTTAAATAGCTCGGATGAGTCTGATTCGCTGAGGTTTGGTGAGCGGTACAAACACGCATAAAATCTTACCGTACTGGCAAGACTGACGCGCACCCACATTACGTCAAATCTGGAATTTTCCAGACTCAACAGTCGCACACAGTTGACGTCAGCTCGGCTATACAAACAAACACCTCCTTTTGGTCTGAACTTGCCTACGAGGGTGAAGCCCGGGCAGTCCAGATAGGAGGCGTCTGGACTGCCCGGGCTTCACCTCCGAAACTAACTTTAACTTAACTAACCTTTCTAACTCCGAAATATAAGACAATTCATATATAAAATGAATTATGTTAACCAAATGTATTTGGAATGCTGTCCAACGATTAATGTTATATAATATTTTGTTTAAATATGATATTATATAAAGCAGTGGTCTCCAACCTTATTGTCACCGCGTACCGGTCAACGTTTGATCATTTTACCGCGGTCCGCCGGGGACACATTGGCCATAGGAGTTTAAGTACTGTGGTGGCATTCTCAGGGTATTCCGCCATGACTTTAATCTGGAACACCAGCAGAGTTGATGTCTCGAACATAGTTTTAAGGCTGCTGTCATTTGCAATATCCATCATTTGATCTTCTTCTTTCGCATGCACACTGGATTCGCCTGGTTTGTTGATATTTTTGTAAGCAGGCCCTTGCACGGCCCGGTACCATTTGATAATTATTTTAAGCTATATAATTGACGATTTTTTCAACAAATTATTTTGATTTTTAAGCAGGCGGCGCGGCCCAGTACGATTTGGTTACCGGGCCGCGGCCCATGGGTTGGGGACCACTGATATAAAGCGCCACTATTTGAAAAAAAAAATTATTCACATTTTTTGATTATTGTTCTCAATTTTTCAAATAGTTTATTTTTGTGATCATTTATTGGTGTTTATTTAACCTTATCTCCGCGATTTTAATTTTTACCCCATTAAGGGTAATTTACCCCATTTACCCGACCCCTGTTCTAACCTCTAACCAATCTTGAACCTCTTTCAATCTCTCTTTTCCCTGCGAAATGTCTGTTTTCCCTCCAATGTTTCATCTATTTAAACTAAACCATTTTAAAGGATTATTCCCTTTAATACTGTTTTTTATCCCGAGTTGTGCTTAAATAAAAAGTACTGCAAGTAGCAATAGAATTGGAATGTATTATTTTCAGTATTAGATATCGGAAGTAATTGAAATCATTATGTTTTTTTTAATTTCGACGGCTTGTTAAATAATTCTATTGAATTTCATTCTTCACTGACTTCCTACATTGACAGTAGAAATATAATAAAATTGTTTTCGCACGATCTCAATAAGAACGTGATTTTCTCAGAAAAGCACTGTGTTTTTTTATTATTTAAGAATATTATAATACTCCATATAATATAAACAAGATAGGCACAGCCTAGAGGCAAGGGTCCTGTAACTGTTAAGCCCTGCTCTTAAATATTCCAATTCAGCTCCGTGAGCTCGTCCCTCTGTTTTAACTCGGGATAATGAGCCAATATACTAGTGACATCTCTCGGTAGCTCAATGAACTATTATACTAGTGAACAATATACACATCTATTCAAATATCACCAAAATTATTTCTGTGACGAAATGTGTGAATTTGTGTGTTTTTAGCAGAATAATATTATTTCAAATCAACTAGGAAACAAATTATTGTTATAGTTGTATAGTGTTCTACTGATGAATTCTGAAGAATGGTTTAGATTTGGGAGAAAAGTTTTAAGTAATATCCAGATTGCACTAGAGGAATTGTGGGATGCTTTAGATGAAATTAAATCTAAGGTAAGCAAAGAGCAGCAGTTAAAAATTGCCAAAGTTACTTACGTACCTTACACTTTGCCTCAATTTACGTTAGTGGGAAAGGGGCTGAGAGCTGACCTGGATACTGCTAGCACTAGATTGAAAGTGGCCCAGGTTGTAAAACGTGCGGTTGAGGACTGCAACCATCACCTCACCCGCGACCTGTGATGCGAACTGTCGCTAAAGCCATTTAGGCGATCCCGTCTTTTGTAGTATCGCCAAAAAAAAACAATTGATACGATTCCTCCGCCGTACTGGTCTTATAGTAGGACCTACAAGACAAATTAAACGCGTAATTCCGCTGGACAGCATTAAATAAAGTGAGGAAACAACAACAAAAATGCGTGAGAAACATTCAAGCCTTCGGATTTGGGAGTTCGGATAGCTGGTTTGAGAAAAATACGAAATAAACTTCATACTCCCTGCCTTGCAGAACAAGAAATACTATTGAATTCATTCTTGCAAACTCCAGAACTTTAAGACCGTCATCAAAAAGGCATCCCGACTTCATATTTTAAATGTACCTAGAGAACAAACTGATGAGCGCTTCCTCCTCAGCGCTTTAGCTAGGATTCCCAGCGAAGAGCAACTGGATACTAGAGAGATGATTGGGAAGTGCTGACTTGGACATTTGGCTGGCGCTCTATAGGACTCCACTCGCCATCGAGTGTACGAAGTTCCGGCGAATCTACGTCATCTGTAGAACAGAGCCGAGTATTTGTGGACTGGGCGGCGTGACGTATACATGGGACTCACCGTGTGCTCTAATTGCTACATGACTGGATATTCCTACAAATTCTGCAAGGATCGGTCAAGATACGCTCACTGTGGCGAGGAAGGACACGTGAGCGAGGTGAGGCCAAACCGGTGTGTGCGACATGTACAAGATTCAAAAAGACACAAGAACTACCCTGCGTATCAAGCAACACTAACCGTGAACTCGGCAACTATGAATATATTGAATATGGCTTTAAATAATTTTATAAAAGATGACTGGGAAAGAACATACGATCTGCATCAATGTATAAAAATTAAACGTAAAAGTGATACAGGGAATTTAATTTGTGTTTTAGTTAATACTGGATAAATACGTATATATATTAGAATGTATTACATGTATTCTTAAAAACTTGCTGGAAGTATGTAGACTTTTAATGCAATGAGAAACATCCATACAAACTGACCTAATTAATATGTACGAGATTTCGTCTTATACATGTTATAACTACTACCCTACTAACAAGTCAGCAGGGGCGTGTTACTGTATGTTAGGAATAACCTGTTATTTAAAAAAAAAAAGTTAATTGTCATTGTGTTTAATTTGTAGAAATCCAATTTATTTATTTTTAATTTAAAGAAAATAACTTTAATATTGTTATTGTTGAGTTCTGCAATAATTTTTACTTTTTTTTATTATTGTGACGGCTGTTTTGGCGTTCACAGCCATTTTCAAACTGTTTTTCAAACGCGACAGAGATATAGAGATTGTTGATAGCTGAAATATGCTCTCAATGAGGTTCCAGTTATGGGAAATTGATATGGAATCGCTTATTTTCTAGTTACTTTTGGAACTGGTTCCCAATAGCTGGAAGATTGATCGCTATGATTTGACCATATTTATTTCATAAATATGTTCGAATTTTTATAATATTTGATTGTCTGGGGAAAGGCGTTGCTAGCAAATATTTGTGTCAAATATTCGGAAGAACCGTTTTCTCTGAATATTTTTATTCATAGGCATAGTTGTAATGTACAAAGTTTTACCTTATAAACATTTAAAAAGAAACCAGTTACAATAATAACCGGTTCCTGAAAAAAAATGTCGTATCTTCCAGTGACAGCAAAAAAAATAATCATCTATGGTCTACGTCGATACCGTACACGGCGCATCGATCTATCTATGGTATTTTGTCCTTATAGTCTACATCATCGATCGATCAAAGATTGGGTCATTTTGACCTGAACACTTCGCCAGTGGGTCGTGATCGACCCAGGTCGTGTAACATGATCGATCAACCCAGGGCTACTTCCAATATGAATACATTCTGTCTATATTTGAAAAAGAATTTGACGTTCGTGCACAGTAGTGGTGGGCGAAGCGGCTCAGTTTAGTGAGCCGGATCACTAAATCAGCTCTCTGTAAAGACAATCCAAATGAAAACTGGACGAAAGAAGTATCGTGTAAGAGCGTCTTAAGGACGTCTTTAGGAGGGTCAAGGGAGCGAGAGAGAGGGCATGGTGCGAGGGGACGCGAACCGTTGTTCAAACGAGTCGGATCACCGAACCGGTATACTACAAAGAGCTGATTTAGTAATCCGGCTAAACCGAGCCGCTTCGCCCACCACCAGTGCACAGGAGATCTTTTGCCCAAAGAACCCTGAAATGTGACTAGATTTTATTTTGCAACTACAGATTTTTTTAATTGGCATTATTATAGAGTATCAAATAATATAATTGGACAAATGTAATATTAACAAATTGTTTAATAGTACGAAAAAGAAAAGACAATATTTTCTTCAGGGATCTAACATTATTAGCCGTCTAGTCTATAGAGAGCGATAAGCTTCCCTTTAAAATAGCTTGTATGACGATTTAACAGCGAGGTCCGACAACCTTCCATAGATTTTATAACACGACTTACCTAATACGTCCACCTGGATGGAGGTTACTGTGAAACTGCTCTAACCGCAGAAAGCTGGTCCTGAAATAGCTGAAAAAGATATCTTTTCAAACCCACCCTTTCACGTAAATTTAAAACATATGAAAGTTCGAAGGTGATGTGTGTCTTTTATTGGTTTTTTTTTTTGGTCATCTAAAATTAATTAAAGTTCCATCATGCTTAACGGTCGCAGAAAAACTCTTGGCATTTTCAGAAAATCGTGACAAAAATACTTACGTTATAATTCATTAGGTTATGAAGTAAGAAGAAGCAGCCGAAAAAAAATTGAGTTTTAAAATAATCGAATTTCCGTGAATCAATCCAAGAATCGTTCAAAAATCTCTTCAAAATTATAAATTAAAAATAAATTCATTATACATTCAATACGAAAAGTCGCTTAAATTGCGTTACATTAACGCGGAGTAAAGTTTTTTCAATTCAAATTTCTACCTGTTGAACGTAAATCCTACGTTGGGCCTTTTGGTATTAATCGCATATTGTGTACGTGTTGTATATCTGTGTATTATACAGGTTGTATCTGGACGTACACGATAAACTTTAACTACTAATTCGTGGGCTTATTTTAATAAAAAAAAATTTAATTTAAGTCTCTAATTAATTTTAAAAATTTTTTTTCAAATTCAAACAAAAATAAATCTTTCACATATTGTCACTGGTAACTTAGCCGGGTAACCGCCCAATCCCCTAACTCGAACCTAACTGTCTAATACCTAATGCACATTTAAACAGACTGAAAGGAGTGTTAAACGCTACAGCTCGTCTAGTATGCTGTGCTACTAAATTCTGTCACATCACTCCTCTTCTACGTGATTGCCTACACTGGCACATAGTCACAGAAAGAGTTCAGTTTAAAATTTGTCTTATGGTATATAAGGCACTGAACGGGCTGCCACCATCATACTGCTCTTTGCGTGAGGGAGAATCTTACTCATAGAAATCTCACGCTCAGGTCCATCAAGTCTGATCCGTCGAACAGACTGGTTGAACCCTGTCGTACGAAAACTACCTAAATTTGGAGACAGAGCTTTCAATGTACTGGGTCCACATTCTTGAAATAACCCTCCATTTGGTTTGTGGTCAGAAAGCAGTTTCGAACCCTTTAAAAAGAGATATCTATTTAAAAGGGGTTACAAATTTTAATAAGATAATGTAAAGCGCCCCTGAGGTGATTTTAGACACTAAACGGCGCTACAGAAAAATTGGTTATTTTATTATAATATTATTATTAGATGGAAAAAAAAGTAACCGGTGACCAAAATCCCATCCATATTTTTTACTCCAAATAAGCTCAAGAATCACTGATTAAAGTTTTTCAAGTACGTGCTACACCTGTATTGTTCGTATGTGAATTTTTTTCAACGAGTCAATTTTTTTGTTGTTATACACTTGTTACTATACAGAGTCCTAACTGCCCAGAGGCAGTGGGATTATGACATACCCAAATTCGTGTATTTATTGTGAGGCTAAAGGAAGTGGGTATTGGAAGAATGTGACGGAGAATTTTTTTTATGTGAATACAACACAACAGTCCCAGCTGCCCGGAACCAGTTTTTAAATTGTGAAGGGAAAAGAGATTGAAGAAAAAGTAGTTTGTAAGAATCTGGCAAACGACACGGGAACATCAGATCTACATATTAAACATGGTTAAAACCATTTCATCCACATTTTCGATTCCAAATCGTGGACGTTTATCAGGGCAATTCTGAGAATATCTACCACTGTATTAACGGTCATCACCCAAAAATACACAATTTGCAGGTTGTTTACTCAGAAATACTACAAATGGTTTATCTATAAATTCTATACGGGTAATTTTTAAAACATATAAAGTTTCAAAAGACAAGATAAATTATCTGTGGTATTGCTTGAGTTAGCGACCTGCAAAGTGATGTTTAGTTCCATTTTTTTAGTGCTAAAACCTAACACATATTTTTACAAATAATCACACGTTTATTTAGCAGCTGGTAAAAATTGATTTTTCTCGCTTTTGTCATAACTTTGGCGTTTTGAATCAGCATACCTAGATATGCATATTTTTATGTCATGCAAAAAAGCCATTTGGTTCTAAGGACATTTAGAACGCTCCTATATTAAGGCCGCGTGTAGTAAAGAAAATAGCTCGGAAAAATACGAAAGACGTGATAGATTATTGTCGGTTAGTGGAGCTTACTTGTATGAAGAAAGTCTGCCGAGTAAGAATGGTAAGAAAGCGAATTCCGTCTAGCAACTGGCAACCAGCGGCATGTTCCGTGGGATGGAGTCATTTAATATCCGAGGCACATGGGTCTCACATTTCAAGACATGTCAATTTTACTAAAATTTCACAGCTTGAATGAAACTATATTGTAACTTTATTACCTTCCATGGACGGTGTTGGATTGCATACTAACTAGCTTATTATCTTGACGTGTGTCTCCTTGCGAATGGGATCGTATGACAATATGCAAAACTTATTTGTTCATCCGTGTTTTTACTGCCTATTCCTTCAACATATTGCAAAAATCAAAAGTTTCATATCTTTCGCCGTGAAATAAATATCACCAGTTTCATACTTAACCTTTACTGTGTCATTTCGGTCCACCAGTCTTCCATCTCACCATTTACTTGATCCAGGATTAAAGGAGCAAAGCCGAAATTAAAATTCTATTTTTAATCAACGTAGACAGCATATTTTTATTTGCGTATGACGCACTGACAAGTTTCTTAAAATCGCTGATTTACATTTGCATTAAAATTTCGGAAGAATGGGGTATTTTCACAAATTAGAGTCACCGGCAAAAAGTGATGGATTATATAAAGATTTTCTTTTGATTTTAGTGTTTTCATTCATAATTATTGAATTTTAAAACGATCGTAAACTATTAACCGGAATAAAATGTTAACCGGATCGAGCTGCATATGACGGTATTATGATTTAGTCAAAGCTACTAACTTCTAAGACAGCTATCACCAGGACTCTACCAACCATGGAAAAAAAATCTATGGAATGGCAGTCTGTACGAACAGCATTTAGACCATACCTGAGTTCAAAGAGCAAACATTTGAAATTTGCTAGAAGTTCGTCTTCAATTTCTTAATTATTTACAGTCCATAAGCCTCAAACACGTAGACATTTAATTTAATAAGAAAATAATAATAATACTTTTTTTAATTTTTCTTTGCTACTTTTGAAACGAAATAGATCTTCTTGGAAGCAAAAAAATATTCAATTCTTAACTTTTGTAGCTAAATCCATTTACCTTCTATAACCGATGACCTCTATTAAGTCAAATCCTATAAAATCTTCCTATCATAAAACAAAAGAAGTTAACGTTGACTAATTAAATCGTATTTTTCTCCGGCTCAAAACAAAAGTTCTCGCAATCAAAAACAAAGATTCGGAATATTTCCCAAACAAACCATTACAAAAAGGGTTCTCGGATCCAGAGAATGTCTGTGCAGCTTTTCTTAATGTAGAACAGCTCTGTTCCCGGTTACTACCTACCAACAGTATCCACCTACAGCCTCGCACTTCATTCAGAACTTTTTACCACTCTTTTCTTTTGTGAGCATTGTAACTTTGGTTCATTAAAGCTTTTTTTTTCAGTGGCGATAAGCTTAATCCCGAAACAGTTTTTCTTTCAGCGCTTCAGGGCCCTTTCCACTGAAGCCTTAAACTTGGAACTTTTAAGCACTTTCCCGTGCGTTTTGGATAATTAATATTTATAAAAAAGTTTCCTTCCCACTTCCCGCTTAGTGTCACAAACCGGAAACACGTTATTTGCATATTTTTAAATTAAACTCCGAAGCGACACAATAAGCCGCGTGAAAATGTACCGAAGTTTTGTTTTGTATTTACGGTATTTTCGCAGAGATATTTATCATTGTAAATCCGTTAAATAAATTTGCAACTTACGGTGAACAATGAACAGATTTCGTATTTTCAAAGTAGAAGGTGGTTGACTGAAACCCGTATTCGACATCTAACCATACACTTAATATTTCTATTTTTGAAACTGACAATTCGTTGTAGAATTCAATTATAATAATTTGTTTATTTTTAAGCAATGGCGAGACATTGATATCATGTACAAATCAATTAATGTATTACCTGTTCGTGGTCTTTTGTGGCAAAAAATTCTACTGCAACATATATCTGAAAGTCCGTATAAGGCAGTGGTGGATCATGTACACAATACACGTTTCACACAAAATATAGGAATGATAGTGCCAATATTTCAAAAGAAATATGGTCAACGAACCCTTGAATACATTGTGTACCATTTATATTTAACAAATTGCCGTACAAATTTAAAAACAATTGCCCTATAATGAAATTCTCACTGATGTTAAAGTGTTGGCTTTTGGAAAGTAACCTTGTGTATTGATGGTAACAAATATGACGAACTCCTTGGTTGTATAGCTCCTCGATATCTGGTGTATTTACTGTTACGGTGTCACTATTATATTTAAGTCTATCCTCATTGGAACCAACCTGTACTGCTGTTTTATGTATATATATATATATATTTTATTTATTTATTTTATTTCTCAATTTATTTAATACTTGCCCATACTTTGATATTTCTGATATTTATATAATATTAATATTTTTGTAATATTAATGTTTTTATAATGTTGATATTTTTATTATATTGATATTTTTTACAATGTTGGTATTCTTATTATATTCAAATTTTTATAATATTGATATTTTTGTAATATTGATACTTTTTATATTTTTTATATTTTTTATGATATGGATATTTTTATAGTATTACTTAAATCGGTGTTATAAAATTGGACTCTAGTATCTCAATAACAAAACTGTTATTCTGTTTCCATTAATTTTTTTTTTGTTTTTATATATTTTTTCCAACTTATGTACATTGATCACAACATGCATGCGCCTCTATATCCTAATTTTGCCCTACATTTGTATGATGATTGTTATTTATTGTTGTATTATATACTATTGTTGAAATAAACTCCTGCTAAAAAGCTACTTGCAGTAGCTTAACGGGTACAGGTTCCCAGTGTATATAATTAATATTATACAATTTAAAAAAAATACATATATATATTAAAACTATTTTAAAACTTTTTTCCATTTTTTATTGTAAATTAATAAAGAGTGGAAAAATGTTTTTAAATTGTTTCAATAAATTAATAAAACACTTAATATGTGCCTTTTATTGATCATCTTATATCTCACAAAAATTAATTGTATAAGCAAAGTGTGTATTCCTTATATACACCATTTTTTTTTCAATGTAAAATTAAATTTGTTTTTTCGAGTTTTCTCCTCCAATTAATGTGGTTTTCTTTATTTTTTGTTGGGAGGTTTGGAGTTCTGAAAAAATATAATGAATCGATAATAATTGTTAATATTACCAATCGACAAAACGATTTTATTTTATTATTGTAATTAGATTAATATATTGAAAACAACGATTAGTATACGAATATTTATAATTATTGTAATAATTTGTAATCATTCAGTTGTTATTCAAAATCCTGTTGACAAACTACTAAAGTGTAGTTTGTCGGGATAATCTCTGAAGAACAATAAAAATAAAAAATAAATTGCTTTCAGAAGAAAGATTTGAAGTAGTTTTCGATTTTTCCCAAAAAATCGACATTGCATTTAAGTACTTATATCGAAAGAACACTTAGACCATTAGCTTTAAACTTGTTTGAAAACTTGTTACGAGGTATTGCAAAATCTTGGCATTCTTTGAACTCGAACGCCTTGAAAGAATATATCGGTACATACAATTATGGTACTTGTTTATTTTCTGGAAGAAACCATACGGTAACAAGACTGGAATCCTGAATTCCGGGAAAGCTATGATTTATTTAAAATATGATAGCATTCAGAAGACGTGTAACTTAACGTGCCTTTATTTGACGATATTTATTTCCTTTCTAAGAAGACAAATAGTGGTGCATTTGATCCGATTGGGAATACATGGAACTTATGCATATATTATTTACTGGGGAAAATACAAAATCGTTCACAGAGAACAGACATTTGTTTATAAAGGCTTTATTATATACTTGAATATAATAAGTTTTTTAAACCTACACAAATAAAGAAGTTTTTTAAAGCAAAAATAGGAAGGATTATTTTAACAATTTACCGGTTAGTGTCCTAGTGGTCCAAATCATCTGGTTCGCACCCTGGCGTTGCGAGTTTAATTCTATGCTAGCTAAATCCTCCATTATTGTACAAGCAACATTTAGAAAGTATTCAAAAATGGTTGTTTGTACATTGGGAATGTTTGTCTTTCGTTTAAAAAAATAATTAAAACAGTTACATAAAACAAAATTAATTTAATAAACGTTTTATCTTTTTTTAACAGTGGCTATAGAACCATTTCGTAAGGTCTATTATATTTTTTAACTACTTGACGAGTAGCACTTTAATTTAAATAATCGAAATCAAATTCATTAAAAATATTAAAACACTTTTAATTAAATTGAAGCCATATGAAATCCAAAAAATCACAGTAAAGAAAATGATAATGTTGCGACCTAGACTCGAACTCGGGTCCATTCATCTATATGGGAAAGCCATACTAACCAACTGAATAGCTTGGCATTTAATTGCAGATAATTATTATTTTGAAATTACAAAATGTCATTGCTATGTCAACACCGAGTCAATCGTTAAAATGTGTTCTTCACATTCAACTGTTTTCACATTTCGCGTTTGACAGTTCGTTTAAAAGAAACAAGACAAAATATGACAATTCGTTTTTTGCGTTTTTTTTTATTTATTTTTTAATTTTGATATGTGACATTGATTTGGTTTTTTTTTTGTCTAAGATCTGATGCATGGTTATCGATGGAAAATTTAAAAAAATAAAATAAAACAAAAATACATTTAATCTTCTTAGTTGCAAAACTTTAAAAACGAAAAAAGTTTTAACATAAATTACTTTTAGAATAATGTAGAATCATCCCCTCTCGGAGATTACCCGTAATTTCAGAAAACACTGTTTGGTTAAAGTAAAATAAAATGTTCTTGGACCATTATGCTTTTTTAAACTTGCATTTGCAAGTACAATAACTCACTAGCATCTATTATGTTCTCTTTATATTTCCATTTTAATGAATATATATTATTTATGTTATTTGTCCATACTTTATGGGATGTGTGGGACTGCACTAACCTCCCCATATTCCGGAATAAATAAATTATTATTATTAATCTTCCTATGAGCCTTCTTTGTGTTACATTTAAAACATTTTAAACGATCGCAGGACCCCCAATTTGTATCTACTGCTAAATGTCAGACTACAGTAACTCATTTACTTAATGCCATTATATCAAGTTAATTTAAAATAACAATTTTTTAAATATTTTTTTTCGTTATTTTCATTCATCTTTATATTCGTTAGCGTACTTTAATCTATTTAAACTTGTTTTATATTGCGGCGGGAATTAAACCAAGCCTTCATTATCTACTCAGACCAAGTGGATTTTATTGAACTCGCATCCAAGTCAATTTGTACCACTACGCTGCAGAGATCACAGCCTTACGCGATTTTTTTATAATTATTGTTTGATTAATTTCTATAAATTTTTGGCATTTTCAGATAAGTTATAAATATTTTAAAAAACATTTATGTTTTCGATTTTTTTTCACAGTCTTCCTCACTAGGAGATCCTGTGCCTAGACGAACTAGGTTTAGAATAAGGGGATTTCAGCGACTTCCATATTTGAACTTCAAAGTTTGGGTAGTGAATTTTCAGTAACTTCTATCACGTTGTTTTAATAATACTAGTCAGTTTTTCTTCCGTTAATTCCTTAAGCCAAGTTTTGCTGTACTTAATGCAATTATTGATTGAATTACTTTGATACTAGGTGGGTGTTTGTTGTATAATTTTACAACTAAAAATTCAGAACTTATATGTCCAAAAGTAGTACTACACTAAGGTACATGTAGCTTATCGAGTTGCTTTGCTCTGGTATTATTATTATGAAGAGTGATCCCAAGTAATCTTTGCAACAGTGATAATTGAATTCTATAGTGCTTCTTTGTACGAAAATTACGGTGAAGAATAGAATAATTCCCCGAGGAAAATAGGGTAAACAACATTATTTACAATTTGCAATAAAAAGGCTGCGTTTTTGTTCCTTTATCCCTTTTCACCGGGATAACGCACGGATGACACGAGCTCTGCCGCCAGATATTATGGAATTAGCACGCTTTCAAAGCCGGCTTAAATAAAGAATCCTCCACAAAGCGAAAAAAACACTTTGGTCAAATAGCGCCGAGGATGTTGTTGGTATAATTGAGATATTCGTTTTGTAAAGAGCGATTTTTATCTCCATTTAATTTAATTAAAACTGCTTTAGTGTGAATAAAATACTCATTTGGTGTGGATTTTATCGAAGGAAGATTGCAAATACACCAACTCCTTACCCGGTTGCAAAAAAATCGGTTTTAAATTTTTTTTTTTATAAATGGTTCTACTTGACGAGAAATTTATAAAACAATTTGGCGTCTCATCTTAATTATTTCTCATTATTTAACTACCGTTTGTTTATCTCAAGCAACAAAAACTGTCAAACGATGAGCTCTGACGTTATGATATTTTAACAGCTTTTCTGACGGAATTTCTAGAGGTCAATTGAATTAAGAATATTATCGCTTCGCTCCTCCATCGTAATCTATTAAAAAATATTAATCGTTTTACTATGGTACAGAATGTCATATTTTTACTCTATATTTTTCAATCATTCATAAGAAGGATCTCGAAATAAACTGTAACCAAAAATCAGGCTTCATTTCTTTTATTTTTTTGAGATATGTTTTATGCTTGCTTTAATTTATTTTTATGGATAATATAATTCATAAATAAAACGAATCAGAGCACTAGTGAAACCTTTTAGTTGATCAAATATTCGTATAAAATAAGAAATCCTTGTATTCGACGTTTATAAGGTTCCATCACGTTGCTGCATCCTGCGCAACTTCGCGAACCGTGGAAATAGAAAAAAACGACAGCGCGTTCAACACATTTTGGCGCGCGTTCGTTTCCTGTTTTGTTTTGGACTTTCCTTTGTCTACTGTGCATTGTTTGAATATATTATCCCGGAGGCGTTTCATAAAAGATTGGAGACGGTTTCTGCTACTGCTTTTTACCTTCGATTATAGAACCTTCAAGGATACAATATTAGTTGGGAGGTTTCGACCCATCTTCACATTTGATGTCTATCAAATCGTCGATCAACACCAACATGACTGTTTTTGCGTGTTTGTGCTGCTTACGCAGCTTTTTCACAAATGTACTAATGTACATAAAACGGGAAGATTTTCATTTGCAAGTTTAAAAATATATATATATATATTACTGGTCCAGTCTGAAGATAGCCGTCACAGGTTTAAACCCGACACAGTCAAAAATAAAAATCGAGTATAGTTTAAAAAATGTGTTTTGCACAACAGTTGCAAAAATAGAAATATTTTAACCAAAGAATTTATTATTATAATATTTCATACTTTCTTTGGTTCACCCAAGAACCTATAAGTTGTATTATAGTTTCGTGGCTTAGGTTTTAAGGGGGATGTAGTATATTTATAACCAAAAAACCTATTTTATTCATAGTTTCTTTGGTTCACCCAAGAACCTATAAGCTGTTTTATAGGTTCGTGGCTTAGGTTTTAAGAGGGATGTGGTATATCTATAACGAAAGAACCTATTTTATTCATAGTTTCTTTGATTCATCCAAGAATCTATAAGCTGTTTCATAGGTTCGTGGCTTGGGTTTTAAGGGGGATGTGGTATATATCCAAAGAACCTATTTTATTCATAGTTTATTTGGTTCACCCAAGAACCTATAAGCTGTTTCATAGGTTCGTAGTTTGGGTTTTAAGGGGGATGTTGTATATTTGCTTCTCCGGTGATAGAAATGGTTGTTCCTCATTGTAATTAAACTGATAAAAATTGTATGAAAACAATTTTTTGCGTATTAAAAATTACGTGCTTATATGCATATTTAATGAAAAAATAATGACCGCCCGGAGCATTGTACACAATAATATGGAATTAATTACAATGTGATAGGTACGATGAATTTATACAATGTATGTATGCCTGGAGGCACATATGAAGTTCTAAACGTCGGTTACAATACGCGAAAACATACAAAATCATATATTATTTATAAGGTGGGAGTTACGGTTACTCGCTGGTGGTTAGTAAAAGTAATACGATATAGGACAAAATTATTAATATGCACGCGTGGTAATTTAAAACAATATAAATATAATACAGTAATTGAGTTGTGGGCTTATCTACTGATACTTGATATTGTAGACAACCTTTATTTTTTGCATCTATAGATAGACTAATGGACTATTGGCGTCGTCTATATTAAAAAATTAATTGTCAAATGTATGCAATCGATATATCTTGATGATTATTGCGTTTGGCAGCTGACCAAAACTTTTTAAAAGTTCAAACGTATCTAGAATCGGCGTTTAATCAGGAACTTTTAAAGGCTAAAATGTCGATTTGCCACTGATAGTCGATTTGACGGTCATCAAACATAACGAGAGTTTGATACACCAAAACGTTAATTTTGTTTTTAAAAATTTAATGTAAATCAAATTTAATAATGTTATTATTAAGTTCTGCAAGTATTTTTAGTTTTTATTATTGTGACAGCTGTTTTGGCGTTTAAGGCCATTTTCAAACTGTGGTTAATTCACATTTAAATCATATAAATAAGTCGTCACAATGTCAATGTGGATTAACCGCAGTTTGAAAAAGGTCTTAAACGCCGAAACAGCTGTCACAATAATAAAAACTAAAAATACTTGCAGAACTTAATAATAACATTATTAAATTTGATTTACATTAAATTTTGAAAAAAATTAAATGGTTCGACGAATTAAACACAAAAACCGTTAATAAATTTTTTTAAAAGAATTTTTTCAATTTGGGGTTAAGAAGCCCGATAAAAATTCGAAAAGTGTCTAAATTAGAATTGTGAAGCGCCCCTAGGGTGAAATTCTTTACTAAAAGGCGTATTAAATTTTTGAACAAAATACTTTTACTATTACCAGGATGAAACGTCAGGTGGAAATGCACAGCATCTCCCATGTTTATTTCACCTGGTTCCCACGGAAAACTCGCTAAGTGAATAACAACCCTTCTTTCTCGCAGAGGGGTGGTTATGTGTATGGCGTAAGGAAATAATCAATACCGTCCTACCGCCTCGCATCACTGGCAAATGGAGGCAAATTATTGCCTGCGAGTGCCGAGACTGCCGAGACTGCCGGGTACCGGGAGTGCACGAAGCGCGAGGTGGTGAAGATAGGTACTGAGGATACCAGGTTACGGGAACAGTGTTATGAAATGTTATTTATTTCTGTATTCTTACACACGTAGGTACTGCCACGTATTTTTCTCCCCGAAACAGACAAATTGTGATTGGTTGGCGGATTTAATGCCATAGGTTTTTATTCTTTGCGGAATATGACTTATTAGAAAAATGTTTGCATTTTGTGATTTTTCAAGTTTTCCAGAATTAAAATTTGGTTTAACGCCGTTTTTGCAATACGAAAAATTTATGTAATTAACTTACCATCACGAAATTTCCCCGTAGGGGAGAGGGGATAGAACACCACATAACTCTGGCTTTGCACACGGTCCTTGATTCATTCATACATAGTCACATACATATTTTCTGTTATTCTGACTTTTGTCATGATCTGACTCAAGCATTTTTTTTAAAGAAAGACAAACATTCCCAGGTTACGAATAACCTGACAATATTTAAAAATTTCCTACTACCATCACAGTAAGCGGAAGATGTTACTTGTGTCGTGATGGAGGACTTAGCCAGCCAAGGAATCTAACTCACGATGCCAACACAGCTACTTGATCGTGCCATGTCTTCTTCGGGCGTCCCCAACGCGTCATATATTTTCCTTAGACTCCTTTCTTCCTCTTCTTCGAAGCTTCCTTTTTTAAATCTTTACCATTGCGCTATTAAATGTATTAATACATATTATTTGTGTTTCAGGAACGCTAACATACAACAAACGGTATCTCATATATTTTCTTATCGAATTTTAGCTTCCCAGAAGGCTATTAGATTGATTTCTTTAGTGTTTTCAGAATGTAGCTATGTGTGTAATATTTTGCCGATTTGATTCAGCATTTGTGATTATTTTACCATGAAAAGATATAATAATTTAAACGAGTGTGATTGATTGAACCCATCCCTATTGTTGGAGAAAGGTCCCACAGAACGGGGTAACTTCTCCATTCTTATTGTCCCCTTTGTCTTTTGATGGCACGTGTTTTCACATTTTATGAACAAAAATCTAAAATTATTTACTTTCGGGAAACTATTTTCTCCATACATTTTGCCTAATATATTATTAAATATTCCTCTGAAGCATTTCCGTTGTCACATTCACTAATGTGTTTTCGTTAGGTATGCATGGCTATTAGTTGATTTTTTTTTACAAAATACAGCCCATTTGAATGCCGACTCTTTTAATTCGAAGCGTGTTTCCATATTTACTATCATTGCTTTTACATAGAATATAACAAGAATTTTCCACAAAAAGTACCTTCGTCATAAATCGAGAAAACCTCTGTCCAATTGCTTTACAGTAGTTGTCTCGTATCAATGAAATGTGAACGACAAGTTTCACGAAACCCTTTTAATCTAAGACTTCTGATTTGATTCTAGGCATATTATTTTGTAAATCTGTCCCTCACACGATTGTTTATCAAGTAAGCGAATTTAAATAATACGAAACCTTTCGCCTTATTATACAAAACCCTAAATATGTATACATTTATTAGAATGTTGGCGTTTTCCGCGTTCCATGAGGGCTGGCCATTTTGTAAATGTTGACCTCCGCGTTCCATGTTTTCACTCAAGTTTTCCGCCGGATTATGGAACAAGGGTTTTTGAGACCTTTACAAATCCACTCCGTGAAAACCCCGCAATTATTTTCGAATGTATACCTTGAATTATTCTCAAAGCTCTCCTTATTAATGTTTTTCTTTGTTTAGAGGCGGCTATGAATAATATCTCAGGGCGGAATCGAACGGGTCATGGGTTGAATAATGTATATGGAAAGTGGGCTCTGGAAAATATGGAAAACACTAATAATTATTTTGAATACTGAAATAACTTGGCCGTTTAGGTAATTCTATGGTTAACAAAGACGATATATTGCGTATAATTCGTATCATTATACATTCTGCTATTTTTTTAACCAATTTTGTCGGAAACCAAAAAGAAGTACACCAGCCACTGTTAGAAGGTCAATTTTATATAACCGCGTTTTAATTATGACAAAAATTTCGCAAAGTTGAAATCCATTAATTTTTGATTAACTCTTTCTTGGTTAATGGTTTTTTTTTGCCTTCAAAGAGGCGTCATTAGTGCGATGAAGGCAACACATGGTATCATTTCTCACGGATTCTAAAAAGACTTGGATTCTGAAAGTCCTCACTTACAACCTAAGTAAAAAAAACACACACACACAAAAGAATGAAGAACTACAACAGAAAAGGCAGATATAAAAACACATCAAAACACCCGCCGCCGCGTTTATACAAGTCCAAAGCCACGTCGAGATTGATATATTTTATTCACGGCAGTATTCTGTTCTCTGAAAGGAATAAATGGATCGGAAAAAGAGTAAATTGACAGATCACTAAATAAAGCAAAGCTATTATCATGCGGGGTAACTTTTTGGATTTTTGCTATCAATTGGAGGGCCTGACCTCGAACCTTGAATTGAACCAAAACGGGGCATTGTTCAGTTTTCACACGTCCGCCGGGCTATGGTTTTTAGAAATACAACTGCTTTATCGAGGTATTAATGTAAACGATTTATTGAAGGTGCCCAATCATTGGAACACGCTTTTATGTTATCTTATCACTCGTAAACAGAATTAATATTTTACCTGATCTCTCTTGAATAATTCTTACTAATAACACCACTTAATAGATTCTTCTGTGAATGGCATCATTTTAATTATATTGTACATCAGTGGCGTGCATTGTCCTTGGACCAAGGGAGGGTTGTGAGTTCCAGGTACTAACTATCACGATTCTGCTGATATGGCTCTTCCGATGACTTTCTAATTGAAATTATCCTTTAATAATAATCAGGTTGTTGGAACGCAAAACGATTGTCAGATAAAAAAAAGTTTTTAAAGGTTAAAATAGAACATAACTAGCCGATAGTGAAATAAAACTTCATTTAATTACGATTTTTGTTTAGATTGTAATTGTGTGCCATTTCCTTAGAGTTGGCACAGTTTTTCAGCCTTTGTGAACTGCGCGTTGCTGTTGTACACAACGGAGGGTAAAAATAAACAAATACAAAAAATAAATATCAACCGTCCAATAACGGAGTACAACAATAATGCATATAAGAGAAAATAAAGTGTTGGTCAAGTGAAAACAAAACAATGAGTAAGGCTTTCTGAAAGAGAGAAGTGAATAGAGATGTAGAAATAATAGATTACAAGAGATTCGAGAAATTTAGAAAAGTTTTGGGGGCTGTCACTAAATATATCAATTATCTTTCCTCTACAATGGGTGTTATATAGTCAATACATTCGCACAAGACGTTGGGACGGGGTTAAATGGTGACAATAAAGCTTAATAAACTGTGAGTCATTGGGAGTGGTGATATAAAATGTATTAATCGCATATCGTTTTATTTTCAACTGATCTGGTTAATCCCCCGTACTGTAAATTAACAAATGATTAAATCAGTTCAGCTTCTTTTTCAGCTTTCATTCCTGACGTATATTTCTTATAATTTTTTTTATTAAAAATGTATTAAAATTTCTTCCACTTGTTTACTTCAGACTTATAAAATTATCGTAATATATTATTATCTTTATTTTCATAATTATCTTTTATCATCTTATTAAATACCAAAGTGAAATGTAACTTGGAATTTTGTCGCCGACATCTCAGGAGAATTCTGCGAATGATATTACCCTAGTACCATATACGTATATAAGAAAATATTTTACAAATCGACCCATGCTAATATACCTGGTTACCTCTAATTCATGCAACTATACGATAAAAACTGCTATAAAATTCATCATCACAGAAAAAAAAAAAAAACAAAAACCAAAAAAAACAGAAATAACCAACTGTTAAAAATAAAGTTTTCAAAAAAGACATATTTTTAAAAACCGACAGATTCAGACAATCGTCATAAGGTAATACGTCTTCCAGAAAGTAATAAACAACAAATATAAATTTAAAGATGTTCCCTCAGCAATAAAACCAATTCCTCAGTCAAAAATGCACAATACTAGAAGGAGCAAATGGGGCTCCCAATATAAATACTGTATATATCATAGATTTAGTTTTAATTGTACCGGTCTAGTCTAAAATAAATAAGCGGAAGAAAAATCATGTTAAAAGTGGAATTTCACCGTGAATTGACGGTTTTAAAATTATACACTTCTTATTCCATTCACTTGGCCAATAAAATATTCTCCTGACACTTCTTTCACATCCAATTGATCTTCGTGTTACACCTTGACGGCCTCCATGGTCGAGGGGTAAGGCTCTCGACTACGAATCCGAAGGTCGCGGGTTCAAATCCCGGCGTGCGCAAGTAATTTTTATTTAATTAATTTGTGTTGTTTCACAATTAATTCATTTAAAATAATGTATAGTATATTTGCGCACGTTCCAGAGTGGAAGATACTTTCAGTATCGCCCTGGTGAAAGACCACCATTCAGAATTGAAACGTTGCCTGAAATGGTTTTTAGCCGTGTTTGGTGACCAGATCTGAATAGCCAGGTATTTACCCTTTTCCCCACCTTCCTCTCCCCCTTCTCCTTCCCCTCCCCAATACCTTTAGCCTCACAACATTCCCTAATTGGGAATGCCATAGTCTCACAGGCTCCAGACGGTTGGGAGCAGTTTGGGACTCTTGTGCGGTATTCATATAAAATAAAATAAAAATTTGAACCATTTAAGAGTTCCTCTTTTAATAATAATTCTATATAGAAAGCCATTTTAATGAAAATAACGTATTGTCGGCAATTGAGAAAATAACCTTAAAAAGTGGATGAACTCAGACTTTATTATCATGGTTATTTAAAAAAAAAAACTAAGAAAAGCTGCTACAGAGTCCTTAAGTATGTTCTTCACATTGAGTTCTTCCATCTTCCGATAGGTTCTGCTACCCATAACAGGGGTCAAGCACCATTTACTCTGTTCCTGGTAGCCAGTGACCCTCCCACCAATGTCTTTATCTTTTATAAGGGCCATTCTGAACCGCGTTGCAACGCCTTTATGATCGAGAATGTTCAGATTGAAATAGCTTACCTACTTGTAAGTACTGACTTTACGGAGAAACCCGCTCGCGACCTTTGCAGGGGTAGTTCGATGGGATAGGTCACCACAGAGTTCACGTTATAAAACAAGAGTGTTTTTTTAATCTTTCTACTTGCATAATCCATTACAACGGGGTAGATTTTTTTTTTGCTTTTTCGTGTTCACTCGTTGTACTGGTAGTATCTACCACTCGCGAAAGGGTCGGAGCGATAGATTCTCTCAGTATCACCCTGGTGAAAGATCACAATTCAGAATCGAAACGTTGATTTAAATGACATAGAAATTATATCCGAATAGAAATACTTCCCTTTCCCCCTCCTTTTTTCTTTACAATATACTGCATTTGGGAATGCCGTAAGTGCCACTGGCTCCGGACAGTTGGAATTTTTATTCGGTATTCACATTAAAAAAAACTTATTGGTAATCCTCCTCAATAAGTATGTCTTTAAAAAAACTCGTATTTCAGTTTCTGGTAAAATTTAATTTCATAAATCCACTTAATAATAATTACAAAACAAAAGAAATAATTGAATTCTATTTGACATTCCTACCTACCTATTTACAGCAGCGGCTCGTGACTGTTGAGTGAGCTAGAGTGATAAGATTGAACAAATGATATTTTTGAGGCCGAAAATGGTTTCATTTTTTTTGTTTGTTTGAAAACCCAATTTTTTGTATGAAGTTTTTCAGTTAGCTTAGGTTAAGAATACTGAAAAAATCCATTTAAAATATTCAAGTTTTTGAAAATCAACATCAATAAAGTCGTATTTTTCAATCTCACCCCTCTAGCTGGCTCAAAAGTAACGAGCCGCTACTGCCTGTTTGTACAGAACCTTGAAAATAAAAGTGAAAAGGTAACAATAGTAGTACTTTTGGAACAATATTACTTAAATATTACCATGTGATTCCTGAAATTAACAGGAATTGACACATGAAAGGTTGCATGTTTGCTTTGTTATAGTCGATAAATTCAAAGGCAGTTATGATAAGATCCTTTTAAATGTAACTTAGAACGTATGTCGTGTTGGTTTTACAAATCGTAACCGCATTTGTGTGTAACTATTATTAGTTTTATTCGGACCAATAAACCCCTAACCGGACCAACCCCTCGTCAAATTATTGTTTAATTAAGCAATCAGGAAAAACATTTTTAATTTGTTTTCGTTTTCCTTACAAGGTTTCTGTCGTTAATGTATTTAAATCAAAAGACTTCATTTATAAACTCTAAACAATTCTGAATCGTTAGTTCCTAAACAAGTTGAATATTCTCACATTTTACCCATTAATTAAATTCCTTTGAAAACGCATTTAAAAAAGTTCATAAATTATACACTCGATCTGCTGAAATGTCAAAGTACGTTTATTGATGAAACTGCTCTTACTCTCAGATAGAATCATCTTGACGGCCTCCGTGGTTGAATGGTTAGAATCCTTGGCTATGAATCCGAAGGTCGCTGGGTTCAAATCCCGGCGTGCGCATTTAATTTTTATTTGTGTTATTTTACAATTTATTCATTTAAAATAATAATATAAAAAATATTATTTAATAAGAAATTATTTGTGTAGAACACTGTTTAATATTGTATAATATTGTAGATATAATAGAAAATAATAATGACACCACAAAGTAAATTTACTTTCATTGAAGAAAAAAATATATGTATATTTGCAGCAAGTTCCAGAGTGATTATATACTTTCAGAATCGTCCTGGTGGTGAAAGACCACCATTCAGTATCGAAACGTTGTTTGAAATGGCTTTAGCCGTATTTTGTGACCAGATCTGAACAGTCAGGTACTTCCCCACCTTCTTTTCCTCATCTCTTTCCCCTCCCCACATATTCAGCCTCACAACATACCACAGCTAGGGATGCCATAGTTTCACTGGCTCCAGACGGTTGACAGCAGTTGGAACTCTTATGCTGTACTAAAAATATTACTTTAATTTTTCTTAAAATTTATTAAAGCTACTATTATCGACAAGCATTTTTTATTAAGAAATAATGTTCCGTACACTCGTGTTTCGAAGTGTGTGTACTAAACGACCGAAATCTGTTTTAATTGAAACAGTAATACGAGATGTGAGCTTACCGTTCCTCACTTGTACGACGTACGTAGTTAACACGATATAGGTGGGGTAATACAATATACACAAAGGTGGCGGATGTACGTAATTGTTCAGGATGTCCGTACAAGCAGAATGTAATAGTTTAGATCTCAAATCGCTGCTAATGCCTGTTCAATTGACTACCTATACACAATCGATGTATGTTCTCATCATGTTCTGGTTACTTTTAACTTTATATAGCGTTTATTCGTCAATAAGTTGTTAATTTACATATTTTATTTTAACTGAATCTGTTATAAGGGATGGAATCACAGCCTGAGAAAATTAGTGTAAAACGAATATCAATCATGTCCAATTAATACAAAATTCATTAGTTAAATTATTAGCTCATAAAATCTTATACGAACAAAGACATAATATTCATACTTTTATCAGAGTCTGAAAATTATTTCAGTAAGATCAACCCTATGGTACAAAATTACATTTCGGCATTTTTTCGGCATTCACTATGTGGCAATTTCTAAACATTTTGTTTGGAAGTTTTATTTACTATGTACTTTTGCTACTTTCAATTTATTAATTTCGCTACCGGTTTCGATACAACTGTGTCATTCACTATCGATTGCGGCTGATCTTCAGCAGTGCCTATAGAAATTATATGAAGTTAAAGTTATATCAATCACATAAATAAAAACAATAAAAAAAATGATAATAATTACAAACCTGTTTTTTTTATTATTTAAACTAACACAAGTACTTACATGCATATATATAGATCATGAATCATTTATAGGTTAAATTTTTATATTTTTTATTAATGACATTCTCGATTTCAAGGGGAAATAAATTATTTAATCATCAAGACCTTAACAATAAAAAACATGAACGAAGCTTTTACGCATCTCGAGACATTTTTTTAATATTATGGAAAAATGTGATCCCAATGGAGAACTCATATCTCAAGTGCGTAGGGCGATCCATAATAGTACTGCATGTTACAGAACTCTCTATGAAGAAAAGAAAAAAAGCCACTAAAATACCACTAACCCTTGACAAGTTTATTAAAGAATATAATTTGTATTTAATATGTACTGAGTTAGTAATTTTTGATAAATAAAAAAAAAATTTAAGTATAATTTTGTGGGTGTTTTTTTTTTTACATCCCTCTACTTTCGAACATTTAACTTTCGCACAAATTTTCAGGAACCAATCATGTGCGAAAGTCGAGTTCCGCCTGTAATTTGTTTGTTCCAGACGGATGTGGCACTCACACGAACTGTATGGGACAGTTAATCTCGATCTGCGGGAGAAACATAACCAGTCTAACCCGTTGAAAAGGGGAAAGACACCGAATTAATTTTGCACAAAAATCGAATTTGAGCAAAATTTCTAAATTTGGGAAATATTTTTCGGGGGTGTGCTCAGTGGGTGCTTGTCCGTGTAACGATACCGGGTTCTGGGTCCAGTGGGTGATAGTAATCCGGGGGAGGTCCAGGGTAGGCGATGGTCAGAATGAATAAAAAGGCGAGTAGAGGCAGAAGTCGAAGCGAGGCAGATATATCAAGGCAGAGGTGTTGTCGCAGCGAAGGCTGGTGTTTTTCTGTCAAGTAATCGGTTTTCATAAGGTACCTATACCCCACTGGGACGCTGTCCTGCACTCGCAGACTCCGATCTCGGTCCGCAATGCTGTGCTCTATCGCGATGTTGTATCGCGAGTTTTCATCTGTCGAAGCGTACCTAACACCTCTCCATCTCTCATTTCTTCGTCTTGCTCTCTCGTTTATTTCAGTAATTTTATTGTTCAGTCAAATTTTTGTTTGATTAATTTGTGTTATTTCACAAGTTATTTATTAAAAATAACATACAGTATATTTGCGGCGCGTTCCAGAGTAGAAGATACTCTCAGTATCGCTCTGGTTGAAGACCACCATTCAGAATCGAAACGTTGCTTAAAATGGCTTTAGCCGTTTTTGGTGACCTGATCTGAATAGCCAGGTACTTCTCCCTCCTCAACTTCTTCATTACCATCTCCTTCCCTATTGGGGATGCCGTAGTATCACTGGCTCCAGACTGTTGAGAATAGTTGGAACTCTTATGCGGTACTTTTATTTATTTATTTTTTAAATTCGTATTTAACTACGCATATCTCATTCACGTCCAATTTTTTTTAAACATCTTAGATATTCATTCGCTGTAATATTGACGTTCCGAGTCGTTTTCCCGGTATAAAAAGCGGAACAATCATTCTAATTAAGCGTCCGTATTCAGAATTTCTATGTACATATTTCAAACTTCCCGTATTAACATATCTCTTATTCAAACAATATTCAGTTTCCGCTCAATTCAGGTTTTATGTTTGTAAAAGCCCGATTAACTTGTATTAAGAATTTGCTTAAATTAATATTTGCGTAGAAGGCAGGTTTTATTTCGGGTGGGAAATTTTTAACGCTTAAAGAAAAAAGTAATTTATTGGGACTTTCTATTGATTTTTAAATTACTATTAGCTGACGGAATAATTATTGATAAACAGGAATTTATTTGATAATATTTTTCATTATGAATATTGTCAATTAATTTAGCCTCTAATACGTTATTTAAAGATATTTGTTTAATATCATATCAACATGTTTCGGAAGCAACGCTACCCTTATCACGATACTAAGTATACATGGAAGTATACAGAGAAGCTTCGCTTCCTTAACATTATTTATAATTATTAAAGAGTGGTTTTCACAAAATATTTCTAATTCATTTGATTAATAATGACACCACAAAGTAATTTTATGTTTATTGAAGTGTATTTTAATGATCATTTTTTTGTTGGAATAACTTATTGAATCTCTGATCATTGAAAACAATATTTATAGATCTCTAATGAAATATGTAATAAAAAAAAATTTTTTTAATTTTCTGTGTTTTTTCTGCTTCATATTTCATTTGATTAGTAATATTATTTTCAATCATATATTTTAACTTGACTGATTATTTCATTTGCTTGTTGAGAGCGTGACAATCGAAATAGATTCATCATTGGAATTTTATCACTTTATTGGAATCTTTAAAAATAAAAAAAATGTTTCTTTTTCTGTTTGGTGTTATTCTTTTTTTCTTTTTTTATATGAATACCGCACAAGAGTCCCAACTGCTCACAACCGTCTAAAGCCGGTGAGACTATGGCATTCCCAACTGGGGAATGTTGTGAGGCTGAATGTATTGGGGAGGCGAAGGAGAAGGGGAAGTAGAAGGTGAGGAAATACCTGGCTATTCATATCTGGTCACCAAACACGGCTAAAAGCCATTTCGAGCAACGTTTCAATTCTGAGTGGTGGTCTTTCACCAGGGCGATACTGAGAGTATCTTCCACTCTTTAATGTTTTATGTAAATGTTTTAAAACATATATTTTTAGATAAAAGGGAAACTTTTTTCATCACTTTTGAAAGTAATACTTCCAAGAGACGTGATCCTTTTGAGAACTGTGCTCACACGAACATAAATTCCAAAAACTAATAAATATTCACAACGGTCAAAGCGTAACACTTATCAGTTTTGGCAGGTTTTGCCTGGAGCTTCACAAACGGCCAAATTGACGAGCTTCGTGGCTCAGGTCGCATATTCCAAAAGCACACAAGTTGAATTATTTAAAATTACCATGTTATATATATTTATATTTTATTTCATAATATTTTAGACGAAAGCGAAAAGTTTTAACGTTCAGTTCTGATGTATTTCGAGAACCTCCGTGGCAGAGCAGTTAGATAAATGGCTCTTAGTTCGGAAGTTTAAATTCCCGGGATAACAAATAAATGGTGTAAAAATTATTAAATGTTTTCACAGTAAGTATTTAGGTACACCTTTATTTTTTTATGTATAATATTAATTATATTCAATGGAAACTTATAACCGCTAAGCCACTGCAAATAGCTTGTCAGCAAGAGTTTATTTCAACAATATTATATAATACAACAATAAATAATAATCATACAAATGTAGGGCAAAATTAGGATATAGAAGCGCATGCATGTTGTGATCAATGTACATAAGTTGGAAAAATAATTTAAAAGAAAAAAATAATGGAAACAGTATAACAGTTTTGTTATTGAGATACTAGAATAATATAAGAATAGGAAGTAATATTTGTACAGCGCCCCTGAGGTGATTTCTCACAAAAGCGGCGATATAGAAATGGTCCAATTATTATTATTATTAGAGTCCAATTTTTGAACACCGATTTAAATAATATTATGAAAATATCACTATCATTAAAAATATCAAAATTATGAAAATACCAATATCATAAAAATATCAATATTATAAAAATTTCAATATTTTAAAAATATCAACATTTTAAATATCAACATTATAAAAATACCAACATTATAAAAATTTCAATATTATAAAAAATATATATATTGTAAAAAATATCAATATAATAAAAATATCAACATTATAAAAACACAAATATAAATATTACAAAAATACCAAAAAATATCAAAGTATCGGCAAGTATTAAATAAATTGAGAAATAAAAGAAATTTTATAAATAAAACAGCAGTACAGGTCGTTCTCTCGTTCCAGAGTTTGTCATCTAGAAACCACCAATCAGATTCGGTACATATGTTAAATGGAATGAAATGGCCGTATCTATGTTTATTAATTACATCTCAATACGCGTACATTCATTCCCTTTGCCTTCCGTCCTTCCGTCTATCATGTCATATCACTTGCTTACCGTTAACCAGTTCATTTTATTATCCACGTTTTATTATGGTGTAGGTAGTTATTAATATACATATATATATTAATTAAATTATTGTTTCTAGTTCTTTATCATACACCACGCCCATCTAATTAGCTTTTATCGTTAATTAATTAATTCTATATTATTAATACCAAAAGCAGGTTTTCCAAAAACACGTAGTAAACGAGTATGTCAATAAATAAGACCCGTATTTAAAATTCAAACGATCCGTTAAAATCCTAAAACAGCCGATTATGCAAAGTTCACTAAACTTAAAGACTGAAATAGCGCCACCTCTTAATTTTATCCATTGAACTGGAAACAAAGCCTGTTACGTGCTTAGCAACATAATATTTATGAACTTCCATAAATTTCAGAACATTTATCGGTAGAGTGGAATGATTTTTCCCAACAAACAAAATATGAAATCCGTTTTTAATGAATAAAAAAAATCATGGCATCAAACCATGGTGTTCATCATCATTATCATAGCGCTTAAACTATTCGTCTTCAATCTTCGAACCTTCCTCTCCTGTACTTATCTTCTTCCACGCAATCATTTCACCTCTTTCTCGGTCTACCACTAGGTCTCTTCCACTGGGCTTATCATCAGTCATTATTTCCACATAGACAGCCGATCACAATCCTTTAATATGTAGACTCTCATAATATTTAAAGTTCATTTTAAGCCTGCATTAATTCATTTTCCTGGCAAATTGTATTTTGAAAGAGGAAGAGGAAGTTCTGGGAAAGAAAAGGGTATGAGGGGTGGGTAGGAATCTGGGGGTCAGTGCATCCAGGAGTGACGGATGTATGAGTTAATCCCTCCCACTTCGATGCAAGGCGATGATGAGAGGCCAAATAGTCTCTCTCGATCGCCCTTTCTCGATCCGCCCCACCACACAGTTGGTAGGCAGACGCATTCGCCGCCAAAACCCGGCAAACCTCACCCCATGAATCCCCCACGTGTTGGTTTTCCAATGAATGGTTCCGGGGCGACGGTACCTATACCAACCTACCAAATTAATAAGCTACAAGTTTTTAGCGTTTATATTTAGAATAATTAGCTTAACAGAATATTGTGTTTCTTCGTTTTATGTTCGAAGGTAATATTATTCCTCCGAGGTTTCACGATAGACACCACGTTTAACAACCGTAGGTTTTTAATTTGTGTATATAAGCATATTATGTAATTACAATTGTCACTCAAATCGCGTACATAAAACAATATGTACATTTAGTTTGAATCCGATAAGCTCCGCACAAAATCAGGCTTCCCTTCGTGCGCTGGGTGTAATGGGTAGTCAAAGTAAAAAGTGATTAAACAATTTTGCGGGTGAATTAACCGGCTTATAATATATTTTGTAATCTCCCATTACGTTTGATAAGGCAAAGTTTCACACGTCATAGACCAAAACATAAAATTACCATTAACAAATCGTTACCTTGGGCTTGTGACTCCGTATAACCCGAAAATTGTAATAGCTCCTAGCAGCTACCTACTTTCTAAAATGTTTCCTTAACCTCGCCGCCAAGTTTTCTACTTATGAAGTTTATTTAATGGAATAATTTGTTGGCTTAGCAGCGAACATTATTTGTATTTTTTTAACCATTTAGATTAGAAAAATATTGGAATGGAGTAGTTATGTTTGCGGAAAATTTCGTAGAAATTTTACTGTTTTAATATTAGAAAAAAATGTGTATCTAATGAGAATTACTTGTACGTAACTACTTCAAGTCAGCAGCTTTATTTTTACCAATATTTTATTAGTACTTTATTCCAAGTAAAGGAGGTTTTTTTAAATATTATGTTAACAATACTATATATTCTGTACTTATTTATTATTTCCTTGTATAACAATATTTTTTAATTTAATCAGTATTTTTTCACTTTACATTCTCGTAAATATCATATTATTCGTAAATTTTATTTATTTATTTATTGTTACTTTATTTAGACATTGTGCACTTTTAAATTTTTTTCTGTGTAACACAATCTTAAATTCCTTAACAAATATTATTTGAAAGGTTTATTTATCTGTATCATATTAATCAGTGAGAAATAACAAGGATGCAGGTGAGTTCTTCAGATAATCTATATTGTTTTGAAATTACTGTATTCATCTATATTTTGTCGTTAAGTAAATAATAAATAAAATAAAAAATACTCTATATACTATAAAGAAAATGTATTTTTAGAAAATCCAAGATTCGTGAACAAGTAAATGAAGTAGGACGGTGGTGTAAAATTACTGTTTTTAGAAGAGAAGAGAACAGAAGAATCGTTTTATTTTTTTTTGTTTTTGTTTTTCTAAATTATTACCGTTACTTTTTTTTAAATAAATTTTAGAAAATATATTAAACAAAAAGTCCTGATAAACTTCTTTTTAGTAGTTTGGCTAAGTAGTTTTAACAGTTGAATGAAAGTAGACTGAATGCTGTAGAAATGAGATCTCTGAGGCGAATGTGTGGTAAAACCATGTATGATCGTGTGAAAAACGTTGAAACTCGTAAATAATGCAAGGCCGATGTAAGCGTGACGAGAAAGATTGAGAAAGGGACGCTTAGATAGTTTGGGCATGTAGAGTGAATGAAGGAAGAAAAGAGTGTAAGGAGAATATATGACGCGAATGTGAATGGAGATGAGGTCGAGGACGCCCTAGGAAGACATGGCACGATAAGTCGGGCCATGTCGGAAGTCAAAATAACAGAAGATAATGAGTTCGTGTTGTTTGGCGGTACATCCTCTCTACCTACCCCTGCAGTTACAAAAAAACATTTACTTTGAGGTTTGCCGTAATTGTAGTATAAACACGTAAATTTTATTTAAACTACTTCAATTTAATTTTTTGATTCATCGGTTTCGAAAGTATGCTTCCTTCGTCAGGACTACATTCAACTTAAAAAATATTTATGATTTATTTCAAATTTATTAATGTTGAAAATAAGAAAGGAACCATCATATATATAATTTGAAATATGTTTATACAAATTGCCTATATACGTTACTTTAATTAACATCAAATTAGTCATGGTTAATCCCAAGAAATAAATAAATAAAACATTATCTATTGTATTTATGCTTAATGCTATATACGAAAATACCACTGAGACATCTTGTCCTAGAATTTGTAAAAATAAACTTTCACAGGAATATCCATACAGTAAGTAAGGGATGCCCCAGAGATATACATAAGTGTGAATTATAGTGAAGGGAATGTAACAAAAGGAAGGGTGAAATGTAAGGATTTTTTTTTTACGGGAACATGAATCCGAGTCACATTTGAGAGGTGAAAGTATTATTTCTTCGTAAATGGAATGTGTTCCAGGTAAACAAGGATTTTTTTTACTGTTTGCAAAATTTTGAGTAGACTCTGTTTTTCGTTCTCAACCAGTCGAAAAAAAACAAGTAAGTTATAACTAAAACATCATTAAAAATCTCAATTTGTTTACCAAAACATGATGTTTTTCGAAAGTCGTTCCGAATGTAGAATGATCAGTAAAATAACGCGAGAATACTGTACGCGATGCGTTTTAGGTGTGTGTTTATTTAAATTTTATATTCTATATCTATTTTTCACATTTTTTAGAAGCTCATGACTTCATAATCGTTACCACTTATTCCTTCCGAATGTGTCTGGAATGTTATTTTTTTTTCTCTCATTGAGGCGACCCTTCTCAACACCAGATTATTAAACTCACGCCGTGGTTTGCTATATTATTATTTCATATATAATATCCATCATTCAGTCTATGCAAATGGCCAATGTTCACAGATCAACATATTTATCTGTGCATTCA
>JAHDVE020011111.1:0-72695 GCA_022606495.2 Halesus radiatus
TTTTTTTTTTTTTTTTTTTTCTTATTTTTTTTTTTTTATTTATTTATTTATTTATTTTTTTTTTTTATTTTATTTATTTATTATTTTTTTTATTATTTATTCATCCAAAGAACATAATTACATGCATGGTAAAATAAAGAAAATAGCAAAATATGTAGTCCTGCAAAGCGGTCACATGACAGCTTGTCTGCAGGTTCTACAAAAATCAATTAGTTCTAGTAGTAATAGTAATACATACAAAAATTTCTGGATTTCTTTTTTCTTTTTGGTTTATAAGTATACATTCTAGAATAAATTGTCCTTGTAATAAAGCTTTGTGAAATATTCAATTTCTTATGTTTTCATTTTTTTATTATAGAACATTAATTACATACAGTGGGAACTTGTAACCGCTAAGCCACTGCAAGTAGCTTGTCAGCAGGAATTAATTCAACAATATTATATAATATGACAATAAATAACAATCATCGTACAAATGTAGCGCAATAATAGAACAATATAGGTGCATGCGTGTTGTGATCAATTTATTGAAATTGAAAGAAATATGTACATGAAAACAGCATAATAGTTTTGTTATAGAGATACTAGACACTCCCATTATCAAATACATAAAATTATAAAAAATATCAGCAAGTATTAAACAAATTGAGAAATAAAAAAAAACAGTAGTACAGTTTTGTTACAGTGAGGATAGACTTAATATAATGTATGACAATAATTTTTCGCATGTAATCGTTACATTCCCACAAAGAACCTACACAAAGCACCTATATTTTTTTTTTAAATCCAAATAAAAGAAAAATACGTTTTCACTTACTTAACAAGAATGATTACCTTAAAAATACGATATAATTTCATAATCATTTTTAATATTTTGTTCATTAAATTTTATATGGCACAATTTCTTTTTAAATATACTCGAATGTGGATTTTTTTTCTTTTTTAATTTCGTCTGGAAGGTCATTACATACATTGCACCCCTCCTAGCTAATAAATAGATTGCTTGCCATATTGTGTATGCATGGTGTACATAAATATGTATGTTTTAACATTGTTCAAAGAGTGTGTGTACTTGCAACGGTTTAATGAATTCAATTTTAGTATGTATGAGTTTATTATTAATTTTATATATTCAGAGACACATTATAATATTACACTCGACTAATTTTCACATTTCTAACAGTTTTGTTACCTCGTATAATTTTTTGGTGGATGTTCTAGAAATAAAGTTACAGTACTTTTTGATTAATTTTAGCCGTTGTACGAGATGTGCACAGTCCACACAAGAAAAATATTGGAAATGTTTAGGCACCGGCACACAGGGACGCACAACTATTGTGATTTTCGAATCCTCTTGAGAAACGTGTTTAACAGTTGCCCAATGGAGATGTCGTCGCTACGAGCGTACTTTATTTATACCACCAGCCAGTAGTATGGTCGATCGCTTGAGGTGACGTCAGCTGTCGTATTGGCGTGGTTTGCTGCATATTCGGAGCCGGCATTCAAGACCAGAACGGTCGCTGCAAGCTCACTTGAGGTGACGTTAGCTGTTGCTGGGTGTAGAGACTCTTCCTATCTTGCAGCGGTAAGTCGAGACATCCAAAATGAAGCAGCATCCGGTTGAGGTGTTGTTCGTTCTTTCGTTTCGTTACGGCTGGAGTGGGAATAATGAAACATACTGCGGGTTATGGGTTTTATAAGCCGAACGGCGAATATATCGGCAGGTGTTTTTTCAGGATTCAACTTGCAAGTCATTCAACTGGTACGTGTTGTTGTTTTGATGAACTTGTTTTCGTTGAGATATGAGCAGGTGTTTACGCAGAGTTCAATCAACTTGCAACCTTTGTTTTGTTTACGATTTTATATGTTTGAATTAATTCAATCTATAGACACGTTTGATACACCCGAAAGAAATTTATGTGCGTTTCCCTAGATTTCAATTAAGTAGTTTAGGTGTGATTGAACTCTTATTATTTCCATAGTTCGTTTTCAATGTATTTTTGTCAAATTCAACGATCGACTCGATTTTATTTTGACAGTGGTTCGTGCCTCGTTTGTAGGTAATATGATTAATGCTCAGTAACATTGACCGGCGACCTCGAATCCCAAACTCATCTTTTTCTTTTATGAATTCAAAATGCCATTAATCAATCTGCTCGGGACGCTTGAAAATCTAATTTAATTTACAGGCGAAGAGCCCGAGAAATAGCCGAATTACGAACGCTTTTATTAGGTACAAAGGCGATATGATGGGCAAAGAGCCGATGAAAATATCTGATTTATTTAGCTTTTAAGTTATCGGATGAATTTGGTTGATTTTAAGGTCACTAAGCCATGCTGCATTACTTTTTCTTTCTTAGGGTAACGATTGGTAAGCTTTTCTTTTAATTCATCTGTCCTGATGATGTGGTATAAGATACTATACTCCAAAATTCAACATTTTTCTATTGACCGTATCTTAAATCCATTCTTTTATGCTTGTATAAAATCTTTAAATAAGATAGGTGGGTACCTAATGCATACCAGTGGCGTGCATTGCAATATGATCAAATGTAGGTTGTCTATTTTTTCAAGTTAGGGTATAAATTGTGCATTGAATATTTGGAAATAACTATTTTATTATTATCTTCCAATAATTTTTCCGGTGAACTGAATAAATGAGCGCATAAGTTACCTACCAAATTCATGGAAAAAAATATCTACTTTCAATTTATTTGTATGGTAGATTTTTCTTAGGGCAGGCACACATTTTTAACCTTTAAGGATTGACCGCCACTGATGTATAAGTTATTTTATTCAATTTATTGGAATAACTTATAGAAGTTCATATACCTCAATGTAATATTTTATGACGGTTTATTTCACTAATAAATAAATAAATACATGTTTATTTCGGCATGTGGGGAGGTTAGTGCAGTCCCACACATTTCATACAAAATATACACGTAACAGTTATAAAAAAAATGTTACAAAATAAATACAAAAGTTTAAAAAAAAATAAGCTAGCAGGTGAATGATACATAACATAAAACAAAAATTTAAAAAAATTGAAATAACGCCGTTGTTTATTCTTTCCCTCAGTCTAGCCACCCTGAATCTTACAAGTGCTGCAAAACCGGAAACTCACCTCTTTGTGAACATTCTAGAAGCGCTGCAGTATCTAGGGAGGCCAAACATTATGCGGAAGGCATTATTATACTGTACACGAAGTCTTTCCGTACTACTCTTTTTATAGTTTGCTCAGAGTTCTCACGTGTACGACGTTGCGAAGAAGGAAGAGAGTCCTTTTCACAGCGGTGCTACAAAGGCGAAATCTTCTACTGAGCATATTCGATTTTACGCTGAGATCTCGGCGTTGCCTATCAATATCATCATCACCAATATAACAATAAGGTAACGTTTAATCATTTAAGAAGGTAATATTAAAAATCAAAAAAAAAATGTTTCAAATATGTTTGGGTAGAACTTTCCAATCATGCAAAAAGAAACGATAGCAGCTAAAAATATGGGAATTAATTGCGGAAACCATTAAAAATTAATAAATTTAAATACGAGATCGATAAAAAAGACAAAATTAATTAGGGCTCAACTCTTGTGTGTTGTCCCAGTAATCTCTGGTAAAGTAAGGATCTGGGTTCGAGTCCCAGTTGCTACCGATACCTTTTTAATTTCTATGTCTTTTTCTGTTTCATATTTCATGGAGATTTGTTAATATTATATTAATCAATGATTAAAGTTACTTTATTGTTATTAGTAAAATGAATCGTCATAAAAATATTTGTAGCATCTTTACTTGAAACTCTTATCCACATGTATCCTCATTATTTAATGCCCTTAGTATCTAATGAAAACCATTTACATAATGCCATAAAATCATTATTTGCTCTTTTGTTATTTGCACACAATTTATATTTATTATTTACATCCTTAGCTAACACTAAATTGTAATATGATATCTAAAATATTCATGTAAGTGAGTCTGCTGCACGTGAATATCTTAAGACATAGTTTTAATTTGAATACATATACTATAGTATATTAGTTACTTTCTAAATATATTAGGTTAGTTTTATTTTATTTTTAGTCTTCTATTTTGTAGTTACTATCGTGTACAACAACACAAACATTATCCATATTATATTCTTGACGTACTTTTATTTCTATTACTTTTATTTATTCACTACTGTCGCTAGATGGCGCTGCTCCTCAACTCAAACACGAGAAATCTTTCTGGGCACTTTTTGTTGAATAAATTCATACTTTTTTTGTAATCAGCTATTAAGATATATCTGTACTATTAAATATTTTTCATGTAATTAATATTAAATAAAAAAAAAAAATTATTAAAAGTTAGAGTAAAGCGCTCTCGAGGTGACCGTCACAAACTGCGCTATAGAAATGAACTATTAATGTTATTGCTCGGCTGAGACATGTAAAAGAATTTTCTTTTTGTTTGAATTTAAAAAAAAAAAAAAAATTACCGAAGACCAAATAAGGCCAGGAATTACTGATTAGAATTTGTCGGGTACATGCTGATACATCTCGTAAAGGTGCATTCTCATCTATAAGCACCGCACTGTACAGAACAGTACAGTACAGACACGATAACATTAATTCCTTAAATTATCTATGAATACATTTATATTACAGAGTACGTAAGCGTAACGTATCTGCGCATGTACGGACCAGCACCGGTCGAGATTCTCGGCTAGAATATTTTGACAGTGCTGTTGGCTGCTTGTTACGACTGCGCCTGCTTAATTAGTATAAACACATTCCGTTAGCACCGCCATCTTGGCATTGCCGTCAGTTGGCGTCAATAGATGCAAATATTGCTATAACCAAGAAGATCGGATATGAAAAATTGGTCGGGGAAAATATGTTATAAAATATTAATAAACATGGGAATAGGATTATAAAATTCTCAAACATGCTGTGGCGGACGCTAACGCTCAGTTGACAGTTCAGCCATTCTCGCTTCTGTGTCGTGACGAATAACGAAATTCAAATTAAAAAGATTTACTAGGGAATGGGTAGGTATTTATGTAGTAAGTCTTTGAGAAATGTTGCAAAGGAGTGCAGTGAATACATTTTATTGCATTGTCTGGAGTCAGATACTTGGCATTCGAGGAACGTGCCTAAAATGTACTCGTATAAGCGAAAATGTAGATTCTACAGGAGTACTCTGGAATTATACAGAATAAATAATACGAGAAGTTAGAGTTTTACCGTTTAGATAAGTGTGGTGAAGCAGCACTTTAATTTAGCTGAATTGAAAATATCTATCTAATTTTCTATCGTATTTTGCCTTTATACAGAATAAAAGTGTTCGTATTTCGGCAGTTTCTCGGCCCTTCTGCCTGTAAATGAAATTAGATTTTCAAGGAGATTCTAATGCCAATTTAAATGTACTCGCCGTATTCTCAGGCGTGGGAAGAAACGTTTGTAGGGTGTATGGGCAAGTGTTTAACAGGCTTAATGCAAATAAGAATGTTCTTTACAAATATCTAAACCAGAATTGAGCCTACGCTAGGATCGCTTCGATTGACACCACAAATCGCTAGTCGCTAGTTGAGAAAAGCTTGTTTGATTTGTTTCATATATTCTTCAAGTAAGACATTTTGTCGCCCACGACACTAACACATGTACTAAAATGTATAAGAATTAATTTAATTGTAATTATTTCTTTTAAAGAGTGATGAAACTCGTGCGAAGTTGGGTAGTAATATAACTATTTTTTTACATTTCACCACACAGCAGACTCTGATGGAAATAATGTTCCTAGGGGCCTGTGTTTTCTTTGGGGATGCACCGTGGAGGGTATTTTTGAGAAAGGGAAGTAGAGCTAGGAAGGAAAAAGGTATGAGGAGTGGGTAAGAATCTGGGGGTCAGTGTGTCTAGTAGTGACGGACGTGATAATCCATCCTCCCCACTACGGTGCAAGGCGATGGGTTGACAGTTCGGCTGGAGAGGTGGATTACTCTCAACCGGCCTTTTCCAATCCGACCCACCACGCAGTTAGCGGTCAGACGCATCCGTCGCCACGACCTGGACAAACCTCATCCCATTAACACGGACATCCCTATTAAGTCACCAAAAGTAGCGAACCACTATGACTGACCTATGGAATAGGTGTTGGTTATGAATGGTTCCCGGGCGGTGGTACTGATACCCGACTCCCAAATTGTACAATATTATAACTAAACATAGGCGTGCCTTCCTTATAAGCACATAAGAAGCGTCTACTCTATCTTACTCATATGCAAATATAAATAATATTAAAATCAAAAAAAAATATTGCAAGAAATCAATCTTCACTTCAATCAAGCGCCACGCGCGCTACACCGACCGCGCCACTGTAACATGGCAAAGGCAGGAACTAAGTACGCAAAATGATGTACATATCATATTCAAATGTTGACTATTTCATACATTCTAACGTAAATATGTACGTAGTTCGCGTCGTTGGACGATTCTGAAAAGCAGTGCTTTTTGCAATGCCAGGAAATATAGCAAGCATTGCCATCTAACGGCACATCTATCAATTATAACAACTTTACTAACAACATAATGATAATGTCTTGTTGTCTTTCTTTCAAAATATTATCCATATTTATTTAGCCGGAAAATGTAGAAAATTGTGTGTTTCCAGTAATTGGTTCATAATATCCATTTACACATTTGGATATTTGCTGTTACTTAGGTAATCCCAACCGACATCGGTTACAGCCAGCCATTCTCAGCGAAAACTTGCACGAAGGGGTAATTTTTTCACGTCAATTAATTCGTTGTTTTCCTATTGCCTACCGTGATTACAAACTCCGTGCACGCCACTGCATATGTTAGTGTTTTTAATTCTGAAAGTATAAAACTACGCATTTAGTTAGATAGTCTATTCAGGAGTTAACTTTTATCTCGATTTTAACAATGGTGTTACATAATGTAACTACGGAAGTAACTGATTTGTTGTTAATATTCGTATTAATCAACCGTGCAACATTTTTATAGCCTTATCAAATATATTTTAATGACCAAACTTGTCATAAATATGTTCAATGAACAATATAGATTTCTGTTATAGGGTAAGACATGAAAACCGAGCGATTTGAAATCCCAAGAGAAGCAAATCTCAAATGATAGGTAATTTTGTTACTATCAGTTAAGATTTAAAAGTGTTCTTCCAATAATGAGAAAATGGAAGGACTGTAGAGAAATATTATCAGGGGTTTTCGCATCTTTTACCCGGCCTTAGTCGTTTTTTTTATGAAGTTGTGAATTCTTGTTTAACGTTTGGGTGCCATAATTGATTTGACGGCAAAATTAATGCATTGTCATAACAAATAACAAAGAAACAATTAGTTGAAAAATTTGTTTCATTCCAAACATTTATTTTTTCGTTATGTATCCATATAATAAAGTCTTTAATTAGGTCTATTTTGAAAATATTCTACCCAAACAAACCTCCTTCTGGTTCAATGTTTTTCATACTAATTTTAAAACGCTATGGCAACAGTTTTACATATTGAAATTCATTTAAACTACTCTCTAAACCTTCCCGGAACTAATATGAACAAACTGTGCTAATTTCAGCAAAACACATCTAGTAATTTTCTAAATCGAGGACAGACAGACAAACATTCATTTTTATACTCGTATACAGGGAAGAAGAGATTTTTAAACTTATGTTAAAAGTTATTTCTTCACGTAAGTAGATATTAGATTAATTTAGACGAAGAGAATGGACCGCCAAACAACTCAGTATTAGCACACACTCCACGTTTCATTCACACTCAAACGTTGTCTCACATGTACTCTTCTGTTATTCTGACTCTTGACATGATCCCACTAGAATATTAGATTCGATTGATCGTGCCATGTTTTTCCTGGGCCTACTCTTCTCCTAGTTCTTCTACCATTCACTTTCGCATATCTACTCGTAATATATAGTTAAAGAATACCCCTGATTCTCTTCTCATTTTTCCAAAAATCTGATTTTCACTATTATTTATTTTTTAAATGTCGGTGTTTTGAGTGTTTTCATACATTAAAGCTCGCCGCATGTCTGTAACGACATGCTTTAACGTTAGAAGTATAGTTTTTTCCTTCGTATTCAAGTACTGATCCTATATTTTTACAGGCTCTTTATACAGTCATGTTTAAATTAACAGTATTCACAACTCCACGGCTTGAGTCTGTATTTTCTGTTGGGCTTTGTACAAATACACCCACACCATACCTTCTCTTTTTATCTGCATACATTTTTGGAAAGTTTTTATACTGTTATAACACCCCTGATTGCCGTAGTTTGAGGGTGGTGGGACTATTTACGGGCAAACTTGAAGTCTTCTTTTTGCTGCTTATATGTTTTATTAAAACTTATGTGCAAATATGTTCTGGCTTTTATGAAGGCGGGGTTAAGACCTATGTAAAATAAAGTTTTTTTTCACGAACAGAAAGAACGTTTCTTTAAACAGAAATAAATATTTGAAGGTCCAGAAGGGCGATGACGAAATTGGAAAGAAATTAAATATACTCGTATACCGATTTAAGCAGGGCATCAAGCCGGTGGAAACGGAAAGTGTTTCTCAAATTTTACTATGCTAGAAGGCACCACTTATAATAAGGAACTCCAGTGAAAAATATTATGGGCATAAAAATATATATTCATATAGATCAGCAAACGACTATTTTGAATATATAGCTTTTATTATTTATAATTATACGTAGAATTTATAAATCGTTTTTAAAAAGTGAATAAATAATATTCTCATCAAAATACCTTGTAATGTTCGTACCATTGCATTTGGAACATCTGACGTCACGTGTGTATTTTATTTTTCGATTTTGTTTTTTCCATTTTAAATACGTATTTTTTTTTAGTTTTCTTCTCGGTGTTCATGTTTCCACACCGTAAAGGAATATGGCGAAAATCAGCGCCCTGATGAGTCTCATCTTGGTGGTCTTCGCTATTCCTCTGTCACTCCATATCTTTTGCACATTAATTATCGCGTCTTTTGTCATGCTAATCCTTATTTTAACATCTGTTTCACAACCTCCCTCGTCACTAAAAGGTATGAAGTTATTCACCCTTTCTATGTCTGAGAGAGCATTCTATTCTTACAAAGGAGTTTGCCTGTCGATAACCGTTACTTTGTTTTGGCTTTGGTGATCAGTAGATCTAGATTACGGCTATCTTTCTTCTGTTTTGGCAAGGAGGTGATTCATTTCTTCTTCAGAACAGGCAATGAGGTTAGTATCATCTGTATATCCGAGATTGGAGATTTTTTGGCCACCAATATTATTTCCACCTTTCCAACCATCAAGAACGTTACGCATTATATATTCCCCATACATATTAAACAAAATTGGTGAGAGAATACATCCCTGACCTACCCCTTTCTTCACTTTAAACGTGTTTGTGTCAGTATTGTTACATGCGTGAACTTCGGTATACAGATTTCTAAAGCATACATACATTATTTTATAAAAATATATTTATAGTATTCTGTGTATTCCCGATGAGGAAAGCATCGCTTTCGAAACATGTTGATATTAATAAAGGGGTGATTACAAAGTAATTTTGAATTGATTTAAAAAAAATAGGTGAATGATACATCACACATAGAATATTAAAAATAAGTACATGATGGCAATAAAGCCTTTAAGGAGATGTGGCATTCAAATTTTGAGCAGTCCAATCTCCAACATTCGTCGATGCTGGAGATTAGAATGAGGTGGGCTTCCACGATAAGGATATTCGCGTAGCTGTTTATCCTTTCCCTCATTTATGCCACCCTGGACCTTATAAGGGCTGCAAAACCGGAAACTCGCCTCTGTAGATTATATTTGAACAATTTATTCAAAATACGAAATTATAGTAATGTTTTTAAGAAATTTACATCTGATAGATTAGCAAATAAAGATAATTAATACTCAAGTGTGCTCATCCGAACCAAAGATTTGTATTTAATCTCCCCGTTTGCAGCATTCCTGCATCCCTGGGGAAGTACAGAGGATAGAATAAGCATCAGAACTGAAATACATCGCAATAACGGGGCGATGGATACTTTGATATTCTATTTAAACTTGAAATAACATTTAAGGGAAGTTGTTGATAGCTCAACCACCATTCACTCCTAGTGGCTGAATGAAAAGCTTGATTTTGTTAGGATAAGGCTGATCTCTGACGGTCTGGTGAGGAATGAACTTTTCACTCGCTACTGGAGACACTGCGCAGAAAAGTCCCACAATGGACTGCGTTGCAAAACGTTACCTTACTTTAGCAAACTTGACTTTACTGTGCAGTGTCTGCAGTAACGAGTGAAATGTTCGTTCCTCAACGGACCGTCAGAGAGCAGTCTTAGCCGTATTAGTGCTGTTGTTATCTGTGGCAGACGTTTTTGTGTTGGTTGATATTTTGTTAATATTATATCAATTATAAGCAACTATTCCAGTAATACTGCATGAGCTTTTACACTAGGAGCTATGGACAAGATATACACAAGACGTCATGAGCACACTCCGAGTGCAATATAATCACGCTTCCAGGGCGCTGTTCGGCCTCCCTTGGCGATGCAGCGCCTCGCAAATGTTTGCAGAGGGAAGGGTGTATGGGTTCGCTACTTTTATGCGCCACAGAATAGCCGGGACGAGTCAGCGCTACCGGAGATCGGAAAACACTCTTGTCCAGGCTGTCGCCCAGTGGCAGGACGTGCCCCTACATCGTAGATGGAGAATTTCCCTCAGGCAACTGTAGAATAAGTGCTTAATATGTTATGTTAATTTAATTTAATTTGTATTTTTATTTATTTTTCACATTCCATTTCTCCATATTTTTTAAATGTATTATTTTAATATGGTAGACAGAGTATTGTACTCACCGCTTTGTTCTGCTGAAATAAAGACACTATTATTATTTTTGTTATTATATCTTATTTCGTTCGGTATTTGAATCGAGTTAGCAACTTGCTGAGTAAATATTATGGGCAACTTGCTGAGAAAATATGGGCAACTTGCTGAGAAAATATTATAAGCAACTTGCTGAGAAAATATTATAGGCAACTTCCTGAGAAAATTTTATGGGCAACTTGCTGAGAAAATATTACAGGCAACTTGCTGAGAAAATATTATAGGCAACTAGCTGAGAAAATATTATGGGCAACTTGCTCAGAAAATATGGGCAACTTGCTGAGAAAATATTATGGGCAAGTTGCTGAGAAAATATGGGCAACTTGCTGAGAAAATATTATAAGCAACTTGCTGAGAAAATATTATAGGCAACTTCCTGAGAAAATTTTATGGGCAACTTGCTGAGAAAATATTACAGGCAACTTGCTGAGAAAATATTATAGGCAACTAGCTGAGAAAATATTATGGGCAACTTGCTCAGAAAATATGGGCAACTTGCTGAGAAAATATTATGGGCAAGTTGCTGAGAAAATATGGGCAACTTGCTGAGAAAATATTATAAGCAACTTGCTGAGAAAATATTATAGGCAAATTCCTGAGAAAATTTTATGGGCAACTTGCTGAGAAAATATTACAGGCAACTTGCTGAGAAAATATTATAGGCAACTAGCTGAGAAAATATTATGGGCAACTTGCTCAGAAAATATGGGCAACTTGCTGAGAAAATATTATGGGCAAGTTGCTCAGAAAATATGGGCAACTTGCTGAGAAAATATTATAAGTAACTTGCTGAGAGAATATTACAGGCAACTTGCTGAGAAAATATTATAGGCAACTTGCTGAGATAATATTATGGGCAACTTGCTGAGAAAATATGGGCAACTTGCTGAGAAAATATTGGTCATCATCTTTTTGACGATGTAAAATGACCGATAAAAATATTTCATGCAGATGAAATTAAAAACTTAAAAATTTTCAGATATTAACAGATGTTTCAAAAAGTTTTTCATATTTGTGTGGAGAGAGGAATAAGTCAATTTTACCTACAGAGCTGATTTAGAATATATATATATATATATATATATGTACATATTTAGAAAGCAAACAAAAATTTATTCACTACCTATTTATTTCTTACCGTAAAATAATGTCATAAAGCTAAAAAAATACGTTAAAGCTTATTTTTTACTGGATTTAAAATCAAACCACGTGAAGTTTGAACTGATTTATCTGAGGAAAATTGATTTTTTGGTAAACATATCTGTTTTTACGTCGGAACTCCATTTCTACCATAGTATTTATAGCCCTGAATTTTCCAAGAAAAAAAATAGAATATGGCAAATTAACTATCATTTGTAAAAATATCAATATATTTCTAAAATGACTGTTTAAATCTCGGGTCAAGCCAGGTAGGAAAACGGAGATGTATAAAAAAAATATTATTATTAGTCGATAGGACATCTCAAGGGCGTATTTCATATCGATTCTTCGAGAAGTAAATACAGCTAATACGGTTTGTATCTATTTATTCAGATCAGACTGAATACAATTATTTAACTTGTTTTCTTAACCTAGGCACTCTTAAATAATTAATAGAGAGGTTCAGCACACTCCATTGTCTATTGCCTTGGGACCCCCAAGGGCGCTTTGGTTTTCGGTTTTCCCTTAAGATGGAAACAAGGACCGCAGCATCCCTATCTCTGTATAGGCATACCTCAGATAGATCCGTTGTAACCTCTCCCTCTTTCTCATAAACGGCTCGTGTAGCCGAAAAACAGGTTACTGCGGACCTCTCAGTGGTAGGACCACAGAGACTTTCACAGAGAAATCTAATTCCTGCTCCTTTTGCGGGCTCAATAAGAGATTTTGATTCTGGGACCTTGGTTTTGTACACCAGAGGGGAGAAGTGAAATGGTTTTAGATTTTGCAAAGTTTCTATCGAGGGTTCATAAATGATTTGACAATGTTATTAAGAAGTAGATAAAATAAAGTTTTTCAAATATGCAAATTTTTCACTTTCAAACAATATTAAATAAGTTTTAGGCATTGAAATACTTAAGTAATTAGTACGTTATTTTAGTATTAAAGAGTCAAAACCATGTGACCAAATCTGAAACGCCAAGCACTTCCAATTTTATATAATTATATTTATTTTTTTATTGAAAATTTTTGATACATGTTAAAGTACATTTTGAAACAGTATATAAAAATAAAAAGCTTATATAAAAAAATACCACGAAGGCAAAGCCTGTTCGACGTGCGCTGGTATTATAATAATGTTCATCACATTTCTATTTAATAAGTGAAAGTTTTTTTATTTAAACAATAAATAAGGTACATATTTAATTCCCTTTTAAAGAAAAAATGATATAATATGACAAAAGTCATTAGAGAAAGAAAGAATTAAGTGATACCAAATATAACGCAAAATATGACATTATCGCATATATATAAGTGTAATATGATTTTAGTGGAGTTTTTGAAACCAATCACAAGAATATGGTACTAATCTTTTAAAAAGAAGAAGTTGCATAAAATAACAGATTGTGTGATTAGTTTAATAAAAAATAAGAACACGAAGGTACGGCATTGAACAGTATAAAGATAAATCATAGATATTATTACTTGTCATTATTTTAGTATATTTTTTATCTTGATAAGGGAAGCTTTGCTTCTGAAACACGTGGATATTATATATTAAAAATCAGTGGTTTAAATTAAGTCATTATTATTAATTTATTCATTGTAAAATTGAGTTAGAAGCGCAAGTTAAAAAATCACGAGTTAAATTTTAAACAAATGAGAAAAGGATAAAATTCTGTCTAAGAGTAAATACTATGAATGACAGTTAAATCTTAAAAGAGAAATATATGTAAATTAATGTTTTTAGCTAAGATTTAATGTATATTTTTTAAGAGTTGTTTTGACACAGCACGGTTTCTTCAAAGGTTATACGAAGTAAGATATACATTTTTGCAGCAGTAAAACTAATATACCATCTCCTTCTCCTCCCTACAACTTTTAAGAAGACAAGAGTCCCTCTAGCTTCAGACAGCTGGGAGCAGTTGGAACTCTTGTGTGGTATTCACATAAAGCAACGCTTCACTCTCAGTATCGCCCTGGTAAATTACTAGATTTAATTAAAAATGTAGTAATTTACTAGGGCAATACTGAGAGTATCTACTACTCTGGAATGTCCCGAAAATATAGTGCACATTATGGGAAGTAACACAAAATGTAAAATTAATAAGAAATTATTTATTTACTATATAAATATAAACATGTTTCAGAAGGGAAGATTCCCTCATCAGGATACATGTATATTATATTAGTATACAGTATACACTTCACGGATGACAGTATAGTCCACGATAGCTTTTTGTTTGACAAACCCCCAAAGGGCACACAAACTCCAACGGTTCGGAGAGCTTTGAAGCAGAGAATGGACGGTTACCTCGAGAGAATTTCCTCTTGGGGTAAGAACAATCTCATCGAATTTAATGTTTCAAAGACCCGATAATAATAATAATAATAACTGGATGATTTGTATAGCGCCTGATTTGTAAAGCGCCGATTATTTCTGATTACGTCTAAAAGGGAGTGAAATGAGAATCTAGTCTCCTTTAATGGAAGCAATCTTCCCAACAAGCCCTCCATTGATATGCTTGATGTAACCCTAAGTGACCAGCTTAAGTATGGGGGCTTCATCGAAGTCAGAGTAAAGTTAGATTCTCAGAAGCTGGGCGTACTGTACAGAGCCTGCAGATACTTTAATAGTATACAACCGCTGACCCTGTACAAATCTCCAAAATATCTGAAGAAACACTTGACTTTTGCAGAAACGGGCGGTCCGTTCGATAGATTTGCCTATTTTAACAAACGGAATGAAACCTTGGAGCGAAGACGTCAGGTGGGCAATTGTACATGGTTGACATTTGTTACATGAGAACGGGTCGCTTCTATGACTTGTTCTGGTGTTCCAATAGTTCGGCCATGGAATAATTTTCCCGCCTCTGTGTTTCCTCCCTCCTACAACATGGGTCTCTCCAGGTTGTAGGAGGACATCCTCAAAGATGGTATAGGCCTTGAAGGAAATTATTATTATATATTTTATTTGTATACTGTCTATCCTCGTGAGGGAAGCTTCGCTTCTGAAACATGTAGATATTAATATATTAAACAGTGGTGCAAACAAAGAATTTCCTATGAATGCTATCAATAATGACGCCACTTTATAATTATACATTTATTGAAGAAAATGTACATACGCTCGCCAGGTTTCAAACCCGTGACCTGGCTTGATCTAAGGTCGTCATAAAATATAATATTTATATATATTGTTAACTTTGACTATCTTTTAAATGTGAATCTTCAGCTGACACAAGACATGTTAATAAATACGTAAAATCACACCAGCGTCCATCGAATCAAATTACGAGAGTGGGTGTTAGCGGCAAAGCGTTCAGTTAAACATAGTAACCGTTTAATATTCGACAAAATGTTATTAAAAAAATGTCGTTTGATCCCAGGCAAGATTTTCAGATCAAGGCGCAAACACGAATTGGATCTGAATCGCGCGTGGGTGGGAAAAATAAATGACACAATTTCGAATTTAAATTCAGCGTGGAAAAATTGACGTGGAACGTACATGGAAGGCGTTTCGTTACAAAACGAATCCCGATCGAAAAAATGTTAAAGCTTTAGAATTAGAATTTGTAAGCATAATTTAATGATTTTATCATTTTTGAAGATGTATTGTCGCTGTTGAGGGAGATAAATAAATAAATAAATAAAGATATTTTAAGCCACTTTTGTTAAATTACGTTTTTTGTTGATTTGTTGACAGCCTACTTAGGGTTTTGGTCTTCGCATTTTATTTTGAGACGGGATGTCAAGGGCTCGATTCTTGCGCAGCTCAATATATCAAATACAAATTGGAATTTGGCACAAAGAAATAAAAGATGAGTTATCAGTTTTAAAATAAAACCTATTCCGTCTCAGCACAGGAACCCCTAGTAAGGAGGACTAAGAAAAACATTACAAAATGACTTATAATTTTTTAAATATTTATTAACAAATTGAAAAAAAAAATGAAACTAAAAAAAATAAAAATATAATAAAATAATCACATTTCTGAATAATTCTGTAGTTATTTCCTAACTTTATTTGGTTATATATGTTTTCTATCTCAGATGAATACGTAGTGACAGTTAAAATATAATATCTAATATAGCGCCCTTGAGGTGATTTTTCACAAAAACGGCGCTATACAAATCATCCAATTATTATTATTATCATTATTATTATTATTCAGTATGCAAATAACAGATTTCTTAATTTTTCAAAAAATTGAAATTTGTTGCCAAAACGGTGATAAATATCACATGAACTCCAGTTTCGTATGCTCATCGTACAGGAAACACATTCAGAATTTTGTATTTTTTAATTAGGATAAAAATGAATAGTTTATGACTTGTAGTTTAATGCAAATTAGTCAATGGCTCGATGGATGGATCTGACTTAACAAAGCTGATAATTTTATCGCAGACATCCAAGGCGAACTCTAAGAATGATACTACCCTGATGTGTACCTATTAATACATAATAAAATAGTTTAAAGACCCAACAAAAAAGTACCTGGTTATCCGTAGTTCATGTAACTATAGGACAAAAACTGCTATAAAATTCATCTTAGCAAACGAGACGGAAATCACAGTGAAATAAAAAAAAAACTATAAAGAACCACCTGTTCAAATAAAAACTAACACGAATGACTTCATATAATTTTAAAAAAACCATAGATTCAGTAAATAAACACAATGTAATCCGTATTCCAGAGGGAAATAAACCAACCAGAAAGTAGTTTTTAAAAACATAATAAACAGTACCGTCAGCAATAAAACAAATTTCAAGTCATAAATAAAAACAATATTAGAAAGCAGGGAAACTCACTCCCGACATCGATGCTATATATACCATAGATTTAGTATTCATTGTGCCAGTCTGACGATGCCCATGATAGGGTGAAACCGGTCGGGTCGAAAATAAATAAGCAGAAAATATTTACAAAGATTTTTTTAATAAAAAAAACTGATAACGTTTTGAATACAAAATCTAAACATGAGACTCCCAGAGCTGTTCGATGTTACTTATTCGTCTAAAACTAACCATTTAATTAATTCTCCTGTCCAAAGGTTACAAAGGCTGGGAAATTAATTCAGTTCTACTGATATTTTAATTTCTTCCATATTTAAACATAAACTTGAAGTTTCCAACATTCTGTATCACTAATGTAATACGAACCATAAATTCGATTCATATCCACCACCACCGCCCAATGCAGACACGTAAAGTGGTAGGCACAGCAACATTAGTTGATTACATTATCTCTGAACATATTCACGCACAGTATAGTGTGTATACTTCTTTCTGGGCTGTGTCTGCCACTGTGTGTGTCTGCACTGCACGGTGCTGGATGTGAATATACTTTTATGTAGATTTTGTTTCTGGATATATAGTATAATTTGATTTAATTTCTGTTTATCTTCCCTTTACAAACTATTTTCATAATGACTAAGACTCTGTAACTCTCTTTTGATATTGATTTTTAGACCTTACTTTACTTTTCTTTTGCTATTTTTGCAATTCATTGCACCCATACTTCAAAAAACATCTATTCTTATCTTTTCTTTTTTCTAGTTTAAAAAAAACGATTATGTAAAAGTCGTAAATAAATACGTATATTACTTATGTAAATCATTTTATTAATAGTACGAAAGTAAAATGTAGTTGTTGAAAACAAGCTTCGCAAAATACTTGAACAGTTGATTATTAAGCACAAAGAAACTACATATAACTCACCAATAGCATGAACATTTTTTTATTTAACCGTTAGTGTGCGGTGCAGCGCTAAGGCGCTGCAAGCGATAGCGACGAAAATTGTTACGAACCGCTTAGGAACTGCGTTCTACAGTATGCGTTTGTTGATCCTCACAAGAGCACGTGTTCTATTTGATAGCGGTGTATTGTAGTTGACGAATATTTTGTAAACAATATATATATAAATTGTTTATCCTGTTATAATAAATTAAAACGATATATTTCAGCATATCGGATCTTAGTTCTATCGCGGACGATGTAACGAAGGACGGCGACATTACGGATGATGAGCCCTTCGATCTGATAAATGAAGACAATGATGACAGAAGTGCGATTATTGGCAATTCCAATAATAGAAGGTGAATAGAAAGTGAATTTTACTCATATGCGCCCGCTGTAAGACCGGACTACATGCACTTTGCACGGAAAACACAATTGTTAAGCGACATAAATTGTTATATTTTTTTTCTCTATATATTTACTAGTTTTAGTTTTTTTTATTAGATGCATGGGATACAATTCTTTTTACGTTTAATATCAAAAAGAACCGTTAAGTTTGGTTGATATTTGTCCAAGTTAATGAATTTTTAATTAATACCATATTTATTTGTTAATAACACAAATTATCAAAAGGTGTTTACGCACCTACTTCAAAATCAGTACAGCACTGAAACGGTTAAAAATTTATTTAAAACGTTAGGTTATTTTACATATATTTTGCATGATATGTATAATATATTCCAATATCCACGTACTGGGGTTTGTATAAAAAAATAAATTATAATTGTTTACCTCCGAAATGCTGAACATGTGTTTTAACAGATACCAGTGATGAATATCATAATTAAAAGTCAGCGATGCACAAAAATCAAATTAAAAATGTATCCGTGCTTCCTATTTGGCTTAAATATTTTGCGGTCAGTTATTATTTGTTTTGGTTGTCAACTTGATTTGGTATTTGTCACCCTGAGCGGATGTATGGAGCATAATCCATTTGCTGATAATTTGACTAATTGCAATATTGATATTGAATGTTGATATTGCCGGATTAACGTGCAATTATTTCTCTCTATTTGATGTTAATTTCTAGGGAATATATATTGATAGAGAGTTATAATCACTCATACACGGTCATCATTACCTGGAACATGAAAATTGTTCAACTATGCTGATTTAAGGTAGCACAATTTTACCTTATTCATTAATATGTATTTTTATTTCATTTCTACCCGGCTTCGCTTGAGATTCAACAATGCTTCATATAAAAAATAATAATTTAAGTTCAATTTATTTTTTATAACTTATTGAAGTTTGTAAACCTCATTGTAATATTTAATCATTGAAGAAGATAATATTAACACATCCCAAATGAACCACAAAACCGAAAAAACAACAGAAAATAAAAATATTTCAATCGCATCTGGGACTCGAATCCAGGACCTCTACCTATCCGGGGTAAACGCTTAACCAACTTAGCTAATGAGACCAGTTCAATTTACGCCATCTACACCGATATCATACTTGGTTAAGCGGTTACCCCGGATATGTAGAGGTCCTGGGTTCGAGTCCCAGATGCGACTGAAATCTTTTTATTTTCTGGTGTTTTTCGGTTTCGTGGTTCATTAGTGATGTGTTAATATTATCTTCTTCAATGATTAAATAATTTCAGTGTTTTTAATTTTAAATTATTCAGAATAAAAAAACACATAAATTATGGCGAGCACAAAGTTAATGCTTTGTACAAATATTTAAATTATTCATTTAAAAAAACTTTAAATAAAAACGGAGTTCTACAAATTAAACTTGAACACAATAAATACGTAAATAACTTCATTACACTTTTTATTATTCCCTCATTCTTATATTTGTTTTATAATTACAGGAATATAGTCACTTTAATTAGTAATTTGCGTGAGTCCATTTTTTCACAAATTGTGATTTGAATTTCATATTTTTGCATTTTTCAAAACACATATTATTACGTAAACCTCATACATGTATGAAAATTATAAGTTAGCAAACATTGTATCAACTAAAATAAATAATTAGAAATCCGAATAAATAAAATAATTGTAGAAAATAAAATTTCTAAATAAGAAATTATTCGTTTGAAAAAATATATTATTTTTCAAAGCAAGATAACTGACTACATCTGAAAAAACTTACTCAATTACTTCATTTATCGCCAAAGATACGTTTCCTCCCATTGTTTAAGAAGGTAGAGGTAGTAATGAATAAATGCTGAAGATTTCTTTGTAGATTTTCTTTTTGTCCAGCGCTTTCAAAGCGAACCTTTTTCAGTAGCTTTCTTCGGGAAATTCTCCGCGCATTGTCAGGAAGCTGCTCTACTATAAAATTGTATTCTTTAGGTGGGTATTTGAAGTGTAGGGAAATAACACTGGGAAGTAGTACTTTCTGAAATAGAAGATTTTTAAAGCGCTGAGGAGAGGATGCATAGTGCCTTGCTTTCGGAAATTTATTAAAATGTAGTTTGGTATGAATCACACACGTCACATTAATACCAGTTAGATATCTTATCGACAACATTAATACAATGACAGTACTGTATTACTGTAGCCTCATGTTTAAAAGAGAAAATTATTTCGATATTAAAATGTGTACATGTTTTTAATAACAATCATTCATGCTAAATTTATTCAACTAATTAAAAGATATAAAAGTATGAAGAATCTAAAAAACGTACCAATAATTTCGGATTATCCCGGGTACTCAATATAAAAATTAGATACTATTGAACAGACATAACAGCTTCTTGCTTTGACAGTTTAAGGCTCTGCAAAACAGAATTTATATGGATATATCACAAATATCCCTTAAAAACTGGAGGTTTTATGTACTTAGAAAAAAAAAAAATTTTTTTGAAGATAAAATCTAATTAGTCAACGGGCTGAAAATGTAATTATATAAAATTCCCTCGATAGAAAAAACGGGTTTGTTGTGTTATTTAACATGTTAAAGGTTTGAAAAAAATTATAGTGTTTATTTAAATGCTACTTAAGACGTTCGTCCTGAGATTTTTGATCTATCTTAAATATGTCGTGTTTTATTAATATTTTTAGAATTGTCACTTACGCCAATTTATTCTAAACGCTCTTCATATTGGCGCGCTCTTTCTATCTTTCGAATGATCATATCTGCCTTTCAACAGCGGTCAGTCGTGATTCAGAGCCGATGCTAGACAGACCTCTTGCCTAAATTTTAATTCTCAAAAATTAATGCGGGGCTTTAAGGTAATCGGTTAAATTAGTTGACCGGTCAGTGGCTCAGTTTGCATCGCGTTTAGGTCCCACCAAAGCGTTCAGTTCCTCGGCTGGTTAAGTCCTCCATTACGACACAAGCAACATCTTCTGCTTAGTGTGATGATACTAGAAGATTAAAAAACATTTTCAGGTTAATCGTAACACGGGAATGTGTGTCTTTCTTTTTAAAAAATCAAGTTTTTAGGGCAATAAATCAAATTTTCAAAGGAAGACACCAAAATCATGGTAAAGGGTTTCTTTTTTCAATAACGGGTTCTCTAAGCATTTTTCGTCGCTTGAAAAGTCCTTTTATTATAATGTATATATATATTTTACCTGAGTTTGCGGCGCTGTATGACATAATACCTCGGAGAGTTGGGGTTAGTTTTGTATACGATCTCGTGTAAGCAAATCTGAATTTGCTTCGAAACTTTATCTCTCAATCTAGGAAACATTTTATTCCGGATTTTTTTGGGTAAGTTTACGTAAAGTTGTATATTTTTATAAGGAAAATTGAATTTCGGAGAGAAATTCAGTAACTCTCTTCCAAATACCATACTTCAGATATGTAAAGTGGAAAAGCTGCTAATTCAAATTTCTATTAGAAAATATTAAAGGATTTGAGTGGGAAAATAGAAGATGTTAGCCATAAAAAAAATTTGTTTAATAAAACTGTCAGATAATTAATTAGAGCTCCGGGAAAAGTTTTATTTTCAATTACTTCAATAATTAGGTTTTAAAAAAAAAATCTTTAAATGTAATCCTGCCCCGGTTTTCCAATTGTCAGAAGCCAGTAGAACTATATTATTTTAATTTTGTAAAACGTGTCACTGAGGGGAGTAGGGAAGAGAAAAGTAAGGAGAAAGTACCTAGTTATTCAGATCTAATCAATAAACGTAGCTGAAAACTATTTCAAGCAATACTTCTAAAGATACTCCCGGGTGCAAAGGCATTGTTAAAAAAACCTATTTCTGAAATACCTTATGTAACTATATAATAATAAAGATGACTAAATAAATTTTAAAAAAGTGGCTCAAATATGTCATTTATAACCAATAATAATACTGAAACAAGCCTGAAAAACTCAGAAAGTAGAAATCCTAAACTTAATAGTAGTGGCACATAAGAATCAAAATGTGACCACAAGGACTGTGGCGCTATTTATAACGAACAGATGGAAAGGACTTTTTCAATTAGTTTTAAAGAACATATACGATAATATAATAATAAAAGCAGTATTTCAAAATTTTTGCAAAAAAATGTTAATTAATAATCACGTTCCGCCTGCCAACAACAAGCCATAAAGACAAAAAGGGCTTTGAAATAAAATTATTTGAGCAATTAGAAATTAATAGACGAACGAATGATCCCAACTTAACGCTAATGAATAAAGAATGGAAAATTATTTTTTCGCCACTTTTAGGTATATCCACGAAACCAAAATAATATAATTTCTTAAAATAATTCAGAGATTTACCAAACACTTAAATAGCATTCACGTCATTATGAAACAATTAAGAGAACACTGTCATCGCTTTATATGGGGAAAACACCTTTCAGTTTTTTGTACCTCACAGAACTGATTTTTTTATCAAAGAAAATTATTATTATTTATTAAATTAACTATCACATATATTTTTAAAGAAAATCGGTTTTAGAGATAATAAATCACTTTAAACACCGTCCAAATTAAAATTGGGTGTGAGTAAATAAAACCAAAATAAAGTAAGTCATCTCAATGTGGCCTAACCACAGTTTGAAAATGGCTTTGAACTCCAAAACAGCTGTAACAGTAATTAAAAACTTTGCAGAATTTAATAATAACAAGTTCTACCAACACAAAAACAATTAATATATTACGGGATTTGAGCCCATGATCTCTGGATCCAGAACTATGGAACTAATTACTCAAATTTGCGGATGAAACCCAATCGGACAATTCGAGAAAATAAAATTTCGATTCAGGAGAACAGTTATAAAACATGAGACACTCTTAGAAAATTATCTTTCGTCCGAGAATTAGCCAGGATTATCTCTACAATGTTATCTAACGGGAATAATTATCTTCTTGTTTGTTATTTTAACACTTAAACCCCAATCTGGCTGCATAAAAAGAATCAGGACAATAAATTCAAGGGAATCGTCAATATTTTACGAACTAACGTAATAAAAGTTGATAACGATTGATACGACCGAAGTTTATTCATTGTCAGTAGGTTTGGGATTTGTTTTAACAACTAAAGATTTGGGATTTTATTCGTTCAGCCGATTGAACGGCAGAATTTCCTTATTTAAAGAGCCTTTCCACGAAGCCGATCTTTCGTAAACCGTTTAGCAAAGTTTGTTACTGAACGTTAAAATATAAGTAATGGCGATTGCGAATCTAATAATAAAAGAAAACAATATTATCGTTTGTCTGTAGTTTGGATGGGAATATATTTTTGTTACACTATTTCTGGTTAGGCTAGTAGCTACGTAGGGTAATATTGCTTTAGTCGGGCTAATTTCTTGATCAAACTTTATTTTTGTACATTCATTGCCCAGGGTTGGGTTTAAAATGACGAGTAATCGGTTTTTTGGGTTTTAAAGGAAACCGGCTTTGTCATTTTTGGTGATCGGTTTAAAAAAAAAATGGAATCATGCTAGGTCTCGAAGAATCCCACGAGGAAACCCTGAATCCTGGGAGTTAATGAAAAGTGAATATTATTATGAATTACGATTTCCATTTTTTTGACATATTTAATTTTTTTATTTATTTAATTAACATTCAAAACCCGCTAAACTGCAATAAGGTAAGTACTAGTTTTATTTTTAAAATTTAATGGAATTCGAATTTTAAATAAATATATTTTTTTATGTTACTTATATGGTTTTATTTACTCCCATACAATTTTAATTTCCACGGTTTTTAAAATGATTTATTACTGGTAAAACCGATTAAGTTAGAAAATAATAAAAATTCTCTATTCATTAATATACTTATATTTATAATTTGTTTTTCCCGAATTTAAATAACAAGGTTTTCTTAATTGGTTTATTTAAATGTGGTATATTTCTTTGATCATGTGAACATACTTTTGTAGTTAGTCAAAAGGTACATATTGACAATATGTAATATATTATGGTACATTTTTTAAATTTATAAACGATTTAATTGATACTCATCGTCATTTTTTAAAAAATTTCCGTTAATAGACATGTTTTAGTTAAAAAAAAAAAACAAAAAAACATTGTTTAGATACCATCATATTATACAAATACTATTATGACACACAATTGAAACATCAACATGAGAAAAAAAACCTTTTCAACAATTTTTTTCTTTCTTTTGTATGTTTTTATTATAGCCTTACTATAATAAACGAACCAAAAAATAGAAGATATTTTCCTTATTTATTTACTAGTTCAAGTATAAAATGTCACAGAGTATCAATATGGCCTATTAATTTATGTCCCATTATAAATGCTCGGAACATTTGTTTGCTTTTTCCAATTTTTTTTCTTCTGTTAACATCTTTATCAAAATGAACTCTCTGAGCACTAAACGTATCATTTTCGTCTTATATTATTGGTTGATTTTTTTTGTATTTTGGCACTTTTTTAATGAAGTTACATTCTGTTACTCCGTGTGATAAATTTTAAAACAATGAATGAATATAAATCCACAACGTGGGGTCTTCCAACTATCGTATTTTATTGGAAAATTTTATTGCTCCAACTAAAAGATTCTGCTTAATTATTCAACGGTTTAACACTAACACGCATTCTTTTTCATTAATTCGAACTATGATTATGTCCCATGTTTTCTTCAAAAATCCATTTGGAGTAAGGTAGTTATTGTTCGGAAACCAATTTCTTCTAATGGTTTGGTTTCCACAAAACCAAACTAAAATAAAATCATTTTTAATAATGCAATAAATTACAATGAACCAAAATAAAACACTATCCATACAAAATTAAAAAATATATATATTTGTTTTCTTCAATAAAAAAGTATAAAAACTGTCGAAAATGCTAAACCAAATGTCAACAAAATGCACAAAAATTGTTGGAAAAACTCTTGTGATATTACATCAAAGTAATGTGTCAATTTAAAACTGCATTTCAAAAGGTTAAATTGCTATAAAGAATCCTTTGAGAAACTTTCGTCGCTGATTTCTTGGTTCGTTTAGTAGCGAATGACTCACCAAGGCAGGGGTCTACAAACTTTAAAGGAAAATATCACACATTGAAAATACACAGATACAATGGTCTGAGGGGACGTAGTTTTAATTCAAACATGTCACAGTTACCCTTTTCTTTGAACAACTGAAAATTTCAACCTAAGAAAGGTACGAAGTTGGCGCTGACCTGCTTTGTAAAGCGTTATATTATGGGAAGATTTCTGATTGAAATTTGAATGTCCTAACCTCTCCTAATCGTCTGGAGCCAGTTGGAATATATAATCCTCAATCGGGGTATGTTGTGAGGTTAATGGCAGGGGGGGGGGGGAAATGGGGAACAGGATGGTGAAGGAGTACCTGCATATTCATATCTGGTCACCAAACACAGCTAAACCTTTTTCAAGCATCGTTTCGATACTACCTTTTTCAAGCATCGTTTCGATTCCGAGTGGTAGTCTTTCACCAAAACGATACGAAGAGTATCTTTCACTATTTCACTATAAACTTCTAGCTTGGGGATCGCACGTGTGAAGAGTCTTAAGGTTTAGAAAGGTAGGATTAATGATTAATCATATCATATAATTAATAAGGTGAACTTTGTTTACGCCACTGTTTTTAATATATAAATATCTACATGTTGTAGAAGCAAAACTTTTTTCCATTCTCACTTACACAACAAACAATATTTTTCTACTGGAAAAGAAATTGTCAATACTATTTGTGCTTCAAATAAAAGTGATATCCAAAGCAATCGAGTGATATTTAAAGATTTAAAAAAATAATAACAATATTAATAAAACGTAATAAATAATGAAGTCTAGCGTATATAAATACCCCATCTATCGATCAACACAAGAACTTTTAGCAAACGCCTACTGAGCACTGCCACCTTGAGATAAAATCTTGTTGATAGATGTCTATATATTCATATATTCCTGACGATGAAAGGCATCGCTTTCGAAGCATGTGAATATGTATATTTATAAAGTGGTGAATACTAAGCATATTTTTTTTAATTTATTTATGAATAATGAAGCTATAAAGAGAATACCAATCGTTTGAAAAAATTATAGAAATATGTACACTAATGACTTAAACATGAAAAGCCTAACAATGTTCTTAGACAAAGGCGTTCGATACAGTTAATCATAATACACTGATTATAAAACTCAATAATATAGGAATTAAATATAACTGTCATTATTAAAAAAAATATCTTCTCGATCGCCGACAATGTACAAAAAATGGTGATAATATTAGTAAACAAGAATCAGTGAAGCATGGGGTTCCACAACGAACAGTTATCGGCCCGTTATTGTTCCTCATTTACATTAATGATCTATGTCATATGAAAATATTGGGAAAAATTTTCTCATTTGCTGGTGATACTGCAATCACAGAAAATGGTAAATCCTGGAACGAAGTCACTGAAAATGCCAATAAATGCACGTCAATTGTCAAAGAATGGCTCAACCAAAACCTTTTAACTGTGAACTGTGAAAAACAATTTACTTTCCTTTCTATAATACCAAAAGGACGGCACCTCTAACGAACCTAAATATAAGGTTCCACAACAATATCCGCAACCCCGTTTCATGCCATATTTGTACAGAAATAAGTTCAGGGAATACAGTTAAATATTTAGGAATTATAATAGATGCCAAATCAAATGGACATATCGTGTCGAAAAGCTTGTAAGTAAATTAAGGTATTTAACTTACATATTTAAACGTTTGAATAACATAGTTGATATCAACATAATGAAAATGGTATACCATGCACTGGTGCAATCATCAGTATCTTATGGAATAATCGGATGGGGGGAATTTATAATACTTATATTAAAATACTTGAAACATCTCAAAAATTAATACTAAAAATAATGTTTCATAAAAACAGTACCTTCCCCTCCATTCCATGGGGCTGACCTGTTCGATATAAGAAAAAAAAATGTTTACAGTGCCTAAAATATATATTTTCAAGAAAAAAACTAAACTAGATTTAGTAACAGAATAAATAACGTACTTGAAGTACCTTTGTGTAAAACTAGGATTGCGCAGAGAAATGTTTTTTTTATTGCTTCTAAAATTTATAATTTACTATCTAAAGAATGTAAGTGTCCAAACATATCGTCTTTAAAAACATACAAAAATGTTACAAAAAACTGGATTAAAACCAAGGATATCAACCCTTTCCTGCTATAATTACATATTTTCCACATTTTATTTTGTTTATTCATTTTCTTTTTCTTATTTAACTTATCTTAATCATCCATGTATTAATACAAATATAGTAATATACTGCCACTAACTGATACCAGGTATACCCACGCACTGGCCTTGCCTATGTGGGATTTTTTGCATTATATATTGTACATTACACGTAGGTTTATGTCCATGTGTACAGATGTATTTATAATTGAATATAAAAAAATATATATAAAAATTATGTATACATAAAAAATAAAAATAAAATGTTTATAACCTTTGTACCTTGTTTGTGTATGAAAAAAATTAATTAATAAATTATAAAAAAAATAAAAAAGCTCCCCTCATCAAGATAAACAATATAATGTTAATATATTTTATGTGTATATTAAACAATATACTGTTTACGTATTATATGTATATTCTTTGTCCTGATGAGGGGAGCTTTGCTTCTGAAACATGTAGATATTTATATATTAAAACCAATGGTATAAACGAAAAATTTATTGTTAATTATATTAATAATGATGCCACAAAAAAAATAAAACGTCGTCCGAAGATATGAGTATAATGATTAGAATTGCTAAATATGTTAAATAAATTAAAAAGGTTAATATATCCTTTTCGGTGACATACCGAAGGTTTAGTCGGCATGCTAACGCACACGAAGCACTCACACTACAGGCCAACATAAGTTCCAAGTTTGGCACCGGAGTCCTTTCCGCTGCTCGTTCTAGCGCGAGGCGGCTCGGATATGTGGAATAAATTGCCACCATCTGTGCTTCTTGTTATAAATTTGCCACCGATATAAGGTTCTGTGCATCTCTGTGCAGTCAAGGGATAATATTATTACTGCCGGGATGTGCATAGTTCGCAAGTTGTTCTACGTACAAACCGATCTACCTAAGGATTCTAAGGTATTTGACAGTTGAATTCGTGCCTCTAGCTTGTGTTTTAGTACAGGATTATTGGTATCAGAGTAACATATTAATTCCTTAGTGGATTTGATATGCATAAAATGTCCGGGGGTAAAACGCAGTAACTTCGGGAGATGGATTCTACGTGATAGTAAAAGCATAAAATGTTTACATGGCATTTTTATCCGATTTTAAAACCATTGGTTTTGAAACACATAGATATTTATTTAAATATCACTTTTCATTTATTATTTAACATACAATTATGTTTGAAATTCCAACGCTTTAAGAGGAACGGCTCTGCTGCCTGTTTCAAACATAACATAAATTTGGATTTGAGGCCAAAATACCCATCCAAACTGAATGATATATGTTTTTAAATTAAACGTTCAGTAAATATCTAGTACGTATGAGAAGTATTTTATTTATTTTTGTATTAAATTATGAAGTATATGCCATGAAAAAAAATCACTTTTCATAATTTTAGAGGCAACTTAGAAAATTATTTAGGCGTTAACTGTAGTTTTAAAAAATATATATCATATTTGCTATGTAAACATGATTTCCCAAATAAAAATATATTTTTCACCGTAAATTGGTCGTCCAAGTAATGCTTATTTTAATATTAAAAAAAATAAATATTTATATTTCATTATATTTTCTATGAAGATGGGGTAAAACTTTTCTTTTTTACCCCATCTACTTAGAAATTATATTACTTTCTATTAGCGTTAGCCCCCAAATAATTGCTAAAAGTGCCTCTAAAATCGCGAAAAATCAATTCCTTTAATGGCCTATACTTCATAAAGTAAAACAAAAATAAATAAATTACTCCTAATCTGTACTAGATATTTACTTTACTTTTTGACGAAATTTTTTTATTTTTTTAAATTTAGGAGAGTATTTTAGCCTCAAATCCAAAACTACGTTTTGTATGAAACAACCCGCGCATCCTTCCTCTTAAGGTACTTTTCAGGTAATTTTTTAATTATGAAATTTATTTATTTATTTATTCAATTTGGACAAATATTTAAAACATTACAGATTTTTAATATAATTCATTATAATTGAACTGTTTATGAAATATAAAAAAAACTGTAAATGCGTTATCTATATATGTAAAAATCAATGTAAGTTTGTTTGTTTGTCCTCAATGTTCTCGAAAATACTCTACCGGTTTCGCTGAAAATAGCACAGTTTATTTTTATTAGTGCTGGGAAGGTTTAGAAAGTAGTTTGAATGAAATCCAATATGTAAAGCTGTTGTTAAAACGTTTTAAAATTAGTATGAAAAACATTGAACTCGCCATGTTTTATTTATGTTAGCCCATATATATGGTGAATATTGCGCGGCGGCAATGTTGGTAAGTCTTGACAGTTATGGTGTACAAGATAAGGGTTGTGTCCATGTCTAGCGTGACAAAAGACGACGGCTGGCTTCTGGTATGAACTGGAACGGGTCTTGGTAGTGATAATGTATGCAAGACAATGATGAGTCTATGTCTAGCGTGACAAAAGACGGCAGCTGGCTATTGATGAACTGGAACGTGTCTTGGTAGTGATATGTCCAAAAGGTTGTTTTGAAAGTGTCTATGTATTATGAGACAACTTGGTTCGCAACTACACGTACGACTCCAGCTTGATTATGGTAAGCAGGGTCGGGTGTTTTTATGTTTGTGGTTGAAGAAGATGAACCTCCGTGACAGTTTGTGGTGATGGGGTGAAGTTCTGCTAGGCTGGTGATGAAGAAGGCTGCTGGGCTGATGATGAAGAAGGCTGCTGGGCTTCTTTTTAGTCCAGGGGGAAATTATTATTAAAACAAAATTCTTGAAGTTTACCTGCCTGGTAGACCAATGATGCAAAAGTTTGGAGAGAAACAAGTGTGTTGTAAGAGAGAAAAGAACGTAGGTTAACCGTGTTTAGAGAATTTCAGAGAGAGAGAGAACGAACAAAAAGGAAATAAACAACTGAGCTGAGAGTCTTAAATTATATACAAATACCAGTATTCAGCATCAAAGGTGACAATATATAGTCCATTCAGTGCAGTAGCATTGAATACATATCCACTGATACAAGAACTGAGGTTTGTATACAATTACACATATCTCACTTGAAAGCAATTGACCCTTTGTGGTCAATGTAATCGCTGAGGCGGTGACAATATATTACTATCAAGGTAAGATATTTTGAGGGTGAAGTTGAGAAAATAATTCATGGATGAGGTTTGACCTATTTGACAGACGTTATGCTGAGAGCGTAACGTACAATTTCCAAATACATGAATAATTTTTTCACTTGGGTGACAAGGAAATTGAGTACAGAAATCTGCTGTGATCTGGCTAGAGTCCAGGTTCAATCTCTTGGGGAGAATGAAGGAAAGTAAACAACAGGGTTCTGGACTCATTACATTTGTACAAATGAATGATGATTACAGAATACACAGTTATACAGAACTAGTCTTTTGCGTGTATTAGGCGAAAGGCTAGGGGTCGTTTTAATCTTCTACACGTTTGTGGGAAAATGACAGACCCTTGTTCAAATTTCACAAACCTAGGAGTTTTCTTATTCGTTTCCTAGACAACGAGTTACAAGTTTTTATACAAATATCACAAAATATCAAACATTTAGTTCGATAGACAACAAATGTGGCAAACTTTATTTCAAGAAAAGCCGAAAGATATTATGTCGTTCGCACGAATCATGGTGAGTTTTATAACGTCTTCACGTATCATGGTGAGTTTTATAACGTCTTCACGTATCATGGTGAGTTTTATAACATCTTCACGTATCATGGTGAGTTTTATAACGTCTTCACGTATCGCGCAAAATTGAACGATTTGCAAGGGTTGCCCAGTATTGAAAAGACGGTAAAAAAATTAGGAATTTATGACAATTTAATGAAACAAATTTACCTAAATGTCAACATAGTTGACAACAAGAGTGATTATGACGACTCCTCGTATCATGGTAGATATTTTAACGTTCACACGTATCATGTAATACAACAATTACGTTCAAAAGGTACCCATTTCAATACAGACGGCGAGGTTAACATTAATACCATATATTTAATGATTGAATTAACAGTCCTTAACACGGCGTAAAATGTACATTTTAAATAATACAAAAACAAGTACAAAAGAGACCTAAATGGTTTTAAAACTCTAATTGTAACGAGGGGAGCAAAGTGATGGTAAAATATTTACTTACACAGAGCAAGGTATTTTGCAGAAGAGACCGAATTGGTTTTACTTACTCTTTTGCCAGAGAGTTACTGTGATGACTTAGTTATAGGGCTAAGTTTACGCAGCACAAAATGAATTAGGGACAATACAAGACATGAACCTAACAAAGAACATATCACCATGGCTTATCCAAGACCACTTTAGGTTTTACATACTTGGAATAATCAAGGCAATAGTTATACAAAGTAATTGTCATTAGTGAGGGAAACCGATCTTAAGATTGTTCATTTTTGCCAATGACGTTTTTCAGAATTGACGTGTTAGTGTCGAGTTCTGAGAAAATGGGAAAATTTAAGAGCAATTTGGGTGTGAGCGCCATTCAATTTTGGAAAAATTGAAAAAACTAAACATTTACCCGTTATAACTTTCGTTCAACAGGTGTGATCTTCGAGTCAGAATGTTGATACCACAGCGGGAATTTACACTTGCATTTGACTGAAAATCCTAACCAGAGTTTGGTTACTGTAATTGGATGAGTAACAAAAGTCAATGACCTTTGTACGTATGTACTCTCGAGGAGTGAGATATTTGAACAAACAAAAATGACAAAAGGTTGCAAGAAAAGACAAAACACAGAGATGAATTGAATATTTACAAATGACATGATGGGACGGAAACGTTGTTAAAGTAAGAGGGTGGGGTAACACCTCTGGGTACGCGTTTTCCCAGAAATAATTACCGACAACGAAGGTGATTTCCTTATTTTGAAGTGATCAGTTTCAAAAAAGAAAAAAAATTGTCCGACGAGAGTGAAGATGAGGAGTGGAAAAAACAGAGAATGAAAGAAACAAAACAAACGATTGATTATATACAATTATGTTACAAGGAGAAAGTGTTACATCTGACACTAATGTAACTTTCCAAAAATGTAAGGTTTTCTTACATGTTAAATAGTGAATGTTTCTGCGACATTCGCAACATGAGGCAATTGTTGATTTGGTCCAGAGGGTATGGATGAGTCAACATGGGATATGGTTTCTATTGTTTCCATATTTCCAGTTTTAACGATGTCCTTCATGTTGTATTTGACATAAATGTCAGATGGAGCGTATACTGAATCTGAGATTCTTCTCAGTCCAGTTTCCAAACGTAATCTTCGAGGGAAGACAGAGGTTTGTAAGTGTGGAGTGGTTGACTTTCCATTATGATGAAATTGGTCGTAGTTTATATTTAATTCCTCTGTGACCGAGATGGTATTCTTGTATTCTTGAGGAATGATTTCTCCTTCACCGGGCTGCATGGAATTGAAGGGCTGGGCCTTGATGTATTTTGTGTTGAAAAGTTGTGCGTATTTTATTAAAACTTTCTTAGTTTTGTTTTGTGGAGACAGGTTTCTGTCGCGCAATGCTTGAAGAATTGTGTCCTTGTTTGATTGGTGAATGTTGGCGATGATACCCAAGGCAGGTGTGGATTCCATTTTGAAAATTAAAATTTAAAAAAAGGAGAGAAAAAAAAATTTTAGACTTAGAAAAAAAAGTTGAGAACCTCTGATTTTTCTAAGTGTTTGAAATTTAACAAAAATTGGCCAGGGATTTGTTTTAGGGGGAAGATATTTTAAATTTCACTATTCACTTTTGTAACTTTTACTTAAAACTTGAAAAAATTGCCAAGATTCTAGTTTAGAAAATGGTAATTTTCAAAAATCACTTTACACTTGTTGAAATTTGAGGTTAATTGACACTAGGCAATCACTTCCTTGTTTATTGTTTTTATAAGAGAGAAACTCGAAAAGGGATAAAAATTCGTCATTAATTATTTGAAGTTTTTTATTTTTTAGAAACACTGGCGTAGTAGTTTTAATTATAAATTTAAAGTACCACTTGATTTAATTGTCTTTGGTTTATTTTATTATTATTATAGTCACTGACAGAGGGTTTTTAATCACTTGATAAGGTATTACCATACAATATGTAAACACAATGTTACATATTTGCGAGAATTATTTGAGGAAATTGAAGTAGGTAATCCTTGCAGTAAATTTAATTGTACCTGTTGTTTAATGGGCAAAAGGTCTTAAAGGTGAAGTTTGCGAACTTATTTATCGAAAATAACTTAATTGTTGCAAAGCCGATAGCAACGTAAGTGACGGCGTGAGTTGTTTGTTTATGGAACTGTCAAAAATCAGCTGACTTGATCTAGGCAACTTGAGAAAAATAAAAGAGGGACTGTAAAGTTGCCTATTCTGTTAATTTGCAAGTCGGTATAGATTCGATTTTGCCAACTTGACAATGCTACGACGCGCTGCGTCTGGAGAGTGTTCAAGCGAACTTCAGACGAGTTTTGGTTGAGAAAAAGAATTCGCCGAATATTCCAGAATTCTGCCGCGCTTTGTTGAACGATCCCGATGTGATTGTTGCGTCACGTGATATGAAATGTTCTAGAATGTTTGGCGCGTTTTTAACGGTTTTTTGACAACGTCTCGAAATTGTTTCTAGAACAATTCTGGCGCGTATTTTAACGGTTTTATGAACATGGTTAGAAATGGTTCCAGAAAAAATTGCTATGGGAACACTTTACAGGGAGAAGATACAATACAATAAGAGACATTTATACCGATTCTGAAAGCATCCTATGAGTAGGAACTATGTTTGCAACGAGAATAATTGCGGCAAGTTTAATGTATGGAGTCTGTTCCAATTCCCAAAGAAGGCCCTGACGTTGGGAAGCCAGTGTTAACTACGGATTTGCCAGTGTAATGCAATAATTTGCAATACTATGACAAATGAAACACTCGGATGCTTTCAGTAATTAAAACTCTCAGATGCTTTCAGTAATCAGTTGTTTACTCGGTATAAAAAGGGGAACAGACATGGTAAGATTACACAAAGGGATCATGCTAATCTAAATTACAAACATGTTACGGGTAAAACTAAGATTCTCTCTCTGGAATAACTCTACGAACGGCATTGGTGAAGGTGGCTCGAAATGGAATTACAACACAATATAAAGGGGATATTCAAGAATACAGCTCACGGTTGGTAATGATGGTTGTCGGTCGGGCGTCCGGGTAATATTCCATCGCCAAATCCATGATGGATGGTGCACCTCGGAGATGTTCCCAAGGCCAAGTCCACGGAGAGAAGTCCGTGTGTCCAAGGCCGAGTGCGAGAAGAGAATGGCGGCTCAAAGCGAGCGTGTCGAAGCCGGAACTCGAGTACGAGTGGTGTATCTTTTTGTCGCTAGGGGTGTTAACTTAACGAGTGGCTAGTAATTTATATAGGGTATATGCCTTATGTAACAATATAACACTCTGGTTAGTCATACATTGCATATTTAAAAGAAGAAGGTTTTTTTTGGGTAGACTATTTTCAAAATGGAAAACACGAGTAGGTACCTACTTAAGAACTTGATGATTTAGATACATTATGAAAAAATAAACGTTTGGAATGAAATAAAATATTCAAATGAATGTTTCTTTATTTGGATAGATAGTTACTTTCGCTGTCAAATCAATTATGGCACCCAAATGACAAGCGAAAATTCACAACTTTATTCCAAAGAAAACCCATGCAAGCCGGGTACACATCAGCTAGTGCGATATAAAACTTTATTCGACTTTTGATCCACCGTATCTAAGAAGTGTGTAGCTCTCCCCACACTTCACAAATTAGTTAGTGCGGCTCGCTGGACTGCAGAGGAGATTGTGATGACGACCTCGATAGTGAGATTCTGGTACAGAGACATTTATTTGAACCAGAATTTCACTGTCAATATGTTACTGTTAAATAAAATAAAACAAATATGTTATTAAATAAATAATATATATATCTCTAAGGAGTAGTACTTGGTTATAGCCAACATATAGATGGGTGTAGCCTTTATTTACATCGTCCGTAGAGATGCAAAAATTAATAAATTCTTGTGACCTCTATCAATGTACAAAATGAAGTTAGTTCGTTTGGGAGCCAAATAAATTGTTTAAGCGTCCATTCAGGCGAATCGGATATAGATATGCGACGTTGCCACTCTTCGCCCCCTTTCCCCCCGCCCGGTTTGTGTATGCGGAGCGGATAATGCGACATGAGCCAACCAAAAAATCATGACTTTGTTACAATATCAGATATTCAGGGCGGATAGTGTAGAATTTCAGCTGAATGTTGTGAAAATATAAAAACACTTTAAGGGGCCAGGTGTTTGACCCATCGTCACAATTGAACTAGCAACAAAATGCTGATAGGCTGGAAATCGGCGATTAACGGGAACCCCTCAATTGTCAAAATATTCTAAATTGCGTTGATCGTCGATTTGTGACGACGTTAAATGTGACGGTCGGTTGAGAAACTGGCCCTAAGCGGTTAAAAAAAAAAACTATGGAAATACCGCACATCCAACTGCTCTCCGATAAATGGAGTAAGACTACGCAATCCCCAATTGGGCTATGTTGTGAGGCTGATGAATGAGCGCTAGTTGACACCGGCCATTACTTCGGATTTATTCCTTAAGTAGTGGGAAGACCTAAATCGCATCGAGCGTGTCTAATTACGGAAGCAATTGAGATCCATAAAAAACTGGTATTATTAATAGGGACAACGGAGCTAGGCTTAATAGTTTTTGGTATCCGTTGCATGACGGCTACTGTGATTATTGTACTAATAATAATATTTTAATTTTATTATTGTAATGAAATACCGGCCTAAGTGGATTATTGCGCGAAAAATGGTATCATTTCTACACACATAAATACACACTGCACCACACTACACATCTGCCCTGATGATGGACACTGTAACGCTGTCCGAAATGTTGGCTACAAGAGGAGGATTCGCAAAACGGCATAATATCTCAAAAACTATACAAGAAAATACTTTTGGCCGTGAAAACCTGAAAACATCTCATTGTATGAAGTGTTAAAAAATGTGTGAAGCGCGGTGAATAAATTTGTTTTTTTTTTAGTTTGTGTTTCATTGAGGATTGCCTCATTGCAATAAAGAATAGTATTTATGAGGAATTTAATTGTATCTTACAAAACATCTATGGAGTATGATGATCCTATCATCATCATGACCATGATAAAAACCCAATTTAAAAAAATCTAATTAGCAGATTTTGCACCTTCTATGACCTGCGCTAATTTGTCAGTGACCCGGCGAGTGACCTCCGCGGCAAGGGAGGGCCCGTTCACACCGAGGAGGGCCGGAGCAAACAAAAACCTTTCAGGACCGCGCTAGTCTGGGCGTTAATAAATTATATCGGCTGCTGCGCGGGCGCTTTCATAATTGAATTTTTGAACAGAAAGCCGGCAAAGGTGATAGTGAACTCCTGAGGGACGGAACAATACGGCGCTTTGAACCGTAAAAACACGTAAAAACGAGGAATCTTTGAAAAAGATTTAAACATGAAAAACACGAGTTTTTTCATGGAATGCCGCGGAGAGTAGGTGATTTTAAATCGGATCAGAATTGTATTGTAAACACCAGGCAATTTGTATTGTATGAAGCTACGAAGATATTCACGCTGTGTCGCTTTTATCTTTTAGTACTAATTTTAAATAAAACGTAGTCGGATCACTGTTATACATTATTATACATGTTGTAGAATGTATGGTACAATGTGGGTGGCGGGTATGGCCACCGCCGCCTCGGGAACCATCATTGGATAACCAACATCTCTGCTGTTGGTCATCTCAAGTGATTCGCAACGTTTGGTGACTTGGCAGGGGTGTCCAGGTTTGTCCAGGCCTTGGCGATAGATGCTTCTGCTCACCAACTGCGTCGTGGGCTGGATCGGGAGGCCCTTTGATCTCTGCATTCGGACTTTCTCAAGTTATGCGTTGCACCGCAGTGGGAGTGTTGCATTAAAACTTCCGTCACTCATGGACACACTTACCTTCATTTTACTATCCACAAAAAATACCTTTTTTCATCCAAGCGCTCCCTCTCTTTTCTTTCCCTAAAAAGACCCCCCACATAACACCCCCTAAGATAATATGGGCCCAGTGGGAAAATATTCAAGAAAGATTTAGTGGCGGCATCAAAACCGGACGATATAAATATCAAATTTTTAAAATTAGATTAGTTTTTGTTTAGGTACGATAATAGAGCAATTTTTTTTTTTTTAAATAGTTTCTTTGAAGAAGTTCCACAATTTCTGAAGTGACATATTACTGGACACATCAAATTCCCGGAATTGATATGGCTACTCAACATGTCATAAAATTGTCATGCTATTTTCTATAAACAACTCCATAGCGAAGCCTGTACTTGATTTCAGCCAGCTAATATGCACGTACTTCGATTTAAGAGGAGGGTGGTGTTGCCATAGTTAGAGAACAGCAATAGGATTTATTAAATCCTTGCAAATAAATGGATTTAATCTATATTTGCTGCCAATGAATCATCACGTTTCCTCCGCCATTTCATACCGACTCTTAAAATTCCCCAATTGGATGAGTCACAATCTCACTGGCTTCTCACGCCACTAACTCCCACTGCCTGGGAGTTAGTGGCGTCTCAAAAATCAACTGTTCGATATGAAATATTTTTCTTTATTATAAGTTTTCAAGACAATATTTTCCAAAAACCAAATCAATTAAATAATTCGATATAAAAAAATTAAAGAAGAGAAACTTATTGTTTATATTTGTTATCTTCTTCTTTTGATACTCCTCCTATCGGAGGTTGGCTTTTAACGGTGAAATCCTCACCCTGCAGCATGCAGCGCAACTGAAGTCATACCGGATGCGTATATTTCGTATGTTTCGAATCCGTGATGTGCGGCATCTTCCAGCCATCGCCCTGGATTATCAGTTAGCCTTTTATTTACCGCTCTTTCCGATCTGAGCAAGATAATGGTTTGTATTAAATTATATTAAAATATTTGATAACAAACGATAATGTGACGCAGTTGAGGAAACTACTTGGAACATTTTAATATAAATTTTAAAAAAAACGAGTGTTTTTCAAACTTCACGTACTCCGTTTATTTAACTTTATTTATTTATTTTACAATCAAATAGTAAGTATAATAAAAGTAATATTTTTTAATGTGTACAATGTGAAGTAATATTATCAAGTGATTATACTATTATGTTAATGAATATTATGATGAATACAAAAAAAATGTACAAATAATATTTTTGTTTAATGTAAATGTAAATATGTTCTGTTATATTATATGCGAAAAAGATTTATTTCTTTTGTTTTTATCCATACCGAAATATTGTTTTTGATTATAAGTTTTGATGTATTCTCTTAGGTTTATTTTAATGATGCAGGCTTCTGATTATATAGTTAAATTGCGTAGTATTTACAAAGTCTTTATCCGTGGGTGGTATACTTTAATGGGATATTAAGGGTGTAGTTTGTTGAAGATTTGGTTAGGGCAATACGGAGATTAGATTTAAAGAGATGAAGGATAGCGGATTTAGCATTAAGTTGTATAATTGTCATAACGTCTAAATGCTTGAAAATTTCAACAAAGCCTGTAAAGTGTGGTCCTTGAAGAACGATTTTATTATTGTCTTTTTGTGCTTTTGCTAGTGGAATAAAATTAACAGCGGTCCGTAATAGTGGATTCAAAGACTATGCTACTAATATGTTTTTTGATTTCTATACCTTTAAGGTTCCTTTAATTAATCTTCTTCTTAGTTTGAGATCAAAGGCTTTGCTGAAAATACCTTGAATTATTTCACTCAATCCACGCAGAAATTCCAAGCATTGTTCAAAAATTAATTGGAATTGTTTGAATTGCTTCGAGTTAAGAAATTTACAATGATCCGAAACTCTAAAATTATTTTTGTCTATTGTAATTTTAGATCCCAGCTCTCAATTACCTGCCTGTTACTAGCCGCACTACGATATTACTATTGAGCAATGGCATGCAGTCCATAATGTCTGAAAAGCTGTGCCCACCGTAAGATAAACATACCATAGAAAAATAGAAGGCTGTAAAAGGTTCTAGAAAAGAATTATGTTTTTTTAATACAAATTTATGATAATGGGTATATAAACGTTTATTTAAAAAAACTAGTATAAAAAAGAAACAATTTTGAGCAACCAAAAAAATGACCTTTACACTCGTGAATTTTCTTGAATAGTAATTTTTAACACATATTGTACACGAATATGTATAGAATTTATTTATTTTAGAAACTAATTTATTCATTTGGCACAACAATCGACGAAAGATGATACGTTTTAATAACTCATATCTGAACGTGAAAAACTACACACAGCTTCCGTTTGGTCATAGAACAATGCACGCCACTACTATTGAGGAAGTATTGTGAAGAAATTCTATTAATAAAGGATTGAACGCGGTTATTGTCAAAATTGTCCAAATAGAGTGCTGATACTAACCCTGATCTAATGAGGAAGTGAGGCATGGAACTGTCAGAGAAAGGTTGAAAATAGACTTAATACTGTAGAAATGAGATCCCTGAGGCGTATGCGTTGTAAAAATATGTATGATCATGTGAAAAATATTGAGATTCGCAAATAATGCAAGGCTGATGTGAGCGTAATGAGTTAGAGTTAGACAGGGACGCATAGATGTTTTGGGTATGTAGAGCGGACGAACGAAGAAAGGAGTGCAAGGAGAATATAACGCGAATTTGAATGGAAGAAAATGCCGAGGACGCCCGAGGAAGACATGGCACGATCAAATGAACTAAATACTTGAGTCGGGCCACGTCAAGAGTCAGAATAACAGGAGAGTATGTATGAGTCGATGTATGAATGTGAATTGGCGGTCCGTCCTCTCTGCATACCCCTGCGAGGAAATGGCGTGATGGTTAGTTACTTGAGAAGATTCATAAAATACAATATGGGGTATTGGTTTTCTCGTAGTAGAATTTTATTAATTCCCAAAGGAATCGAAGATTAATTGCTGTATTAATCACACCAGTCTCTTGTTAGGACGATTATATCCACTACTGAGTGGCATGCATATACCTGAATGGGTTTAAATTGGTAATGTGAATATTCAAAGAGTTCGTATGTAAATTGAAGGTTTAATTGGAAAGTTTTTTTCCCAAAGGCTTTTAGCATTATTGGACCATTATTAGTTGATCACGTGTGCTTCGCGCGAACTACTCATGAATTTAAGAGCCTTTTGATTTTAAAATGACCCTGTGTTTTTACGCCATCATTATTAGCAAATTAAAGTCACGCTGTTGTAAAAAATTATTTCAATTTGCGAAGCGGGAATGGGTACCACCGCCCGGGGAGCCATTCATCGAATATTCAACACCTTTGCCAAAGATGAATTTCAGCAGGTTTTTAAGTTTATAACAATTTACGATAAATTTTCAACCCTTCATCTCTTTAAATCTAATCTTCATATTCCCCTAAAATCCCAATTAATTATTATATTATAACAAGATCTTCAACTAAACCCCTAATATCCCTTTAAATTACCGATATGTACACAATGCAATTACACTACATAATTACATCTTTGTAACAAATAAGAGAGAACACAAATATTTTTATAAAACTTAATATAATATCTGGATAAAAACATAAAAGATAAGTTTTTTCATAACATAATTTTAGAAATTCAAACAAAAAAATATTAATAATTTTAAAAAGGTTAATTGTCATTTTTACAATGTTTTTGTTTTATTATTTATTATTCTTTAATTTAATTGTATTACCATTTTACAATATTACTATATCATAAATACAATAGTTCAGTGCAGGTTCTCCCGTGATTCGTTCATGACACGCTATTATATAGTGCAATACGTAAACTTTACTCTATATAAAATTTGATTATATTATAAAAAAATTGTCAGTAAATAATTAGAATTGAAAAATAAATAAATTAAAATGTAGGTCACCCCTAGTGGTTGGCCTCGTTTGGTGACTTAACAGGGTTCATGAGGTGAGGTTTGTCTTTGTGGCGAATTTATTTGCCCATTAACTGCGTGGCAGGCGGGATCAGGAAAGGCCGGTTGAGGGAGACCCTCTAACCTCTCCAGCCGGACTCTCTCGACCCCTCTCCTTGCCCAGTGCAAAGGATGGATTGATACGTCCGTTACTCCTGGTCACACTGTCCCACAGATACCTATCCACCGCTAATACCCTTTTTCTTCCCAGAACTCCCAATCGAAACGTTGCTGGAAATGGCTTTAGTCGTGTTTGGTGACTAGATCTGAATAGTCAGGTACTTCCCCACCTTTCTTCTTGCTAATCTCCTTCCCCTCCTCAATACGTTCAGTCTCACAACATACCGAAATTGGGGATGCCATAGTCTCACTGGTTCCGGACAGTTGGAAGCAATTGATACTCTTGTGTGGCATCACATAAAAAACTAATTTATTAAAAAATTCCTTCCACACAGTATCCCTAAAAATGACATAGACCCGTGGGAAATTATATGGGAAAGGGAAAGGTTGAAAAATGTCTGACTATTAGTATTTGGTCACTAAAAACGGCTTAAGCCATTTAATTAATGGAGTACGTTCACAAGGGCGACACTGAGAGTACATTGACATCTAAATTATATTTTCAATAATAAATTATGAAAACTAGGTGAATAGGTAGGTACTTTTGAAAGCAGGCATTCCTAGCACTCTCAGACTTTTTTCGAGCCCAATTCGACAACCCATCAGTTAGAGTAGGCACTTATGAACATGAATCCAAGCAGTCATTGAACTGCCATTCACTTTTCCCCAAAAAGGTAAACATCCTTTGAATTCCCCCGAGAAGTCGGGATTTCTTCTCATGCATTATTGGATTTCAAATTTTAAGGGTGTTTGCTAAATATGAATAAAATTTTCTCTGCCGAATTGACATAAAAAAAACATTTAAATTCATTGATTTTATTTAAAAAAATGTACGCACGTTATTGAAATGGGTTTATGGAGTATATGCACCAGCGGATAATTTAATTCAGTGGTCTGAAAAGCGCTATAAATGTGCCCACAATTAAACAATGTCTTCACTTTAAGTTTTCACTAAATAATTAGTGTTAAATAAGCGGTGAAGAAATTTAATTAAATCAAATACTCTAAAATGACAATACATTCACGTCCCGATATTTGGTAGCAACATGCTACACTGTCGCCCTCTAGTAGCCCGATTAGTACAAATTGTTTATTCATACATTTTAATATTCATGCATTTTATTGATGAATAAATAAATATTAATTAATTGATAAACTAAAGTTCTTAAAAACTTAAGACAAGATTTTTGTGCATAGCGCAAAGGGTAACAATTATTTTTATAAACTATAATTATTAGCCTGAAACACTCATCCAAATTGAAAAAAAAAACCTTTCCGAGCAAAGATAAATGTCGCCGACAGGACTCGAACCTGCACCCTTCTGATGTATAAATATTAAAATAAATATTAGATAACCTACAAATGATTTTACTCCTATTTTCTGATGAATATATATTATTTTTTTTAAGATGGTATTAGGATTGTCTGAACATTTAAAGCCTCGCTGCTCGCGCACTGTTTAAATTGTCTAGAAAGAGAATAAAATATCTATTTTATTTATTTATTTTATGTCAATACAGCCCGGAATCGCTATAGCTCGGGCCGCTAAAGGCGCAAGTGTAGCATGCTGCCAGTGTTTTGACGTTTTTGTTATTTGATTATATGTCAAAATACTGGAAAAGGGAGTAAAGTTGTCTAGGTCACCTAATAAATATTTTTTTTTCGATTTCTCTATTTTATTAAGAATATGTTTCACAGAAAATCTATTAAAATATATGGAAAAATCCAATTATGCCAACTCAGACCGCTAGGGGCGCTGTAGTACGTTGCCATCTAAACGTATGGTAAACGTCAGGAGCTGCACGCATCGTTACATTTCTACGGCATTTGATTAAATTAACTGTGTATTGTAAATCTAAGGTATGGCCCGTGCGGATGTTCGAAAAATTTAGGATATTTTAAAAATTCATTTAAAGTGTTATGTAAGGAAATTTTAGAAATGCAAAAATTAAAGAAAATTTAAAAAAAAATCTTATTTGAGAGGAATCAGTCCATTGACGTTCCCAAGTGGATTCCGCTTTGGAAATAATTTTTATTGTTGGTTCATAAATTTTCCATATTACGTATTGCATTTTACCCGGAAGGCAACTTTCTCTTCTTCTTAAAAAGTTTATCCCTTGCGTAAATTTAAAAATAGCTTAATTATAATCTTGATAGATAATCTACACCCACGATCAATTTAAAATATCAGCGTAAGTTGGAAAACTGTTCTTTCGCAAAGGGTTTTTTTTTAATTTGCAAAATTTCCACCATGAAACTTTTTCCCTGCAGCAAATTTTTAAGATTTTAAAACGTTTTTTGTTAAAGACAATTTACGCCACAGGCACAACTTTTAAGTACATACCTGCGAAGAAAACATTGTTATTCTGGTAATTATACATATATCAGGAGTTTGTGAAAAATATTTAGTGATCCTGGAATTTTTAAACCATTACTCTACTTTTCTTACAGCACGGGTTAACAAATAACGTTTGATTAATATTATTTGGCTTGACATCTTAGGATAGTGAAGTTCGATTCCAAGTATTCGTTATAATATCACGCAAATAACCGTCGTGTTTCAAATGTAACGTAATCTCAAATGAATTTTTTTTTTGATTAAGCCTGAATTTTTTGTGGATATTTGATAATGATTAAATCTCAGATATGCATCAAAATTGATAACACAAGCATGATGTACCATCAAAAGTAATGTTAAATTCACTGTTCATATTTTATGATACTTCTTTTTATTATAAATACCGCACCAGAATCCCAACCGTCTGGAACCAGTGAGACTATGGCATCCCCAATTGGGGAATGTTGTGAGACTGAAGGTTTTGGGGACGGGAAAGATAAGGCGAAGACGAAGATTGGGAAATACCTGCCTATTCAGATCTGGTCACCAAACGCGGCCAAAAGCCATTTCAAGCAACGTTTCAATTCTGAAAGGTGGTCTTTCAACAGGGCGATACTGAGAGTATCTTCCACTCTGGAACGTGCGCAAATATACTACATATTATTTTTATATACATTAATTGTAGAACAGCACAAATTAGATAAATAAAATTTAACAATTATTTTTATAAACAATAATTATTAGCCTGAAACACTCATCCAAATTGAAAAAACCTTCCGAGCAAAGATAATTATTGAATGAAACACTAGTATATATTGATTAACTTGGCGGGTTTGCGATAAGCCGACGTAGCTCAATGGTAGAGCATCTGACCGGATATTAGAAGGGTGTGGGTTCGAGTCCATTTATCTTTGCTAGGAAGGTTTTTTCAATTTGGATGAGTGTTTCAGGCTAATAATTATTGTTTATAAAAATAATTGTTACCCTTTGCGCCATGCACAAAAATCTTGTCTTAAAAACTTTAGTTTATCAATTAATAAATATTTGACGAGTCAAAACATTTTTCACCAATAAAATGAAGACATAATTTGTCTCGACGCCACCTAGTGAGGGATTTAGCAGTTACAAGCCTTCCTCATACCAATTAAGTTGGTTGTTTACAGGTGAAATATAATAAAAAACCGTAATTATTGAATGAAACACTAGTATATATTGATTAACTTGTCGGGTTTGCGATAAGCCGACGTAGCTCAATGGTAGAGCATCTGACCGGATATAAGAAGGGTGTGGGTTCGAGTCCTGCCGTGACATTTATCTTTGCTCAAAAGGTTTTTTCAATTTGGATGAGTGTTTCAGGCTAATAATTAATGTTTATAAAAATAATTGTTACCCTTTGCGCTATGCACAAAAATCTTGTCTTAAAAACTTTATTTTATCAATTAATAAATAAAATTTACTTGATTCGTAGTCGAGAGCCTTACCCCTCGACCATGGAGGCAGTCACTTCTGCTGTATATCTAAAGAAATTCTTCAAATTCGTTTAATAATAATAATAATAATAATTGGATTACTTGTATAGCGCCGTTTTTGTGAAAAATCACCTCAAGGGCGCTGTGTTTAGAATCTAAAGATTAATTTATTCTATTAAAAAATTAGTTAACATTAATATGACAATATTTTAGAAGCTATTAAACTTGTTTAAGTTTCATTATGTTAATCAAGTTGACGTCAGTTATATTTGATCGAACAGGTGGATATGTTAATCATGAGTGGCTTGTGATGATTTGACTGTAAACAACCATTTTCTTCTGCCACTTGCTGGGTGGAAAACACTCTAAAAATATACAGCAACATTTTTTCAAATCTGTGTCTACTAAGCAGGTAAAATAAATAGGTTTATATTCGATGATTCGATTCAGCATTCGCGGCGAGCTTGCAACTAACTGACAGCAAAATGTTGCAAAGTGAGACAAATTTTATTTTTGTAAGCAGTGGAGTAAAGTCTGATAGGGAGGTATCAAGAGAAAATGTACACTTTTTATGGGTACGTAAGACGGCGAAGCCAAGTTTGAACACAGGTATTATGATAAAGCTATTTTCCCCTTGAGGTAAAAAGTCAAGTCATGCCGTGGAAGGGTTCAAGCAATAAACCGCATAGAATTTTCAGATTTTTCAGTTCAAATAACTTGACAAAGACCAAATTTTTGAACAATGATATTGTATTAAAAAGAAAAAAAAAACATTTTTTCTAAGAATTTTCCTAATATAAGCTTGAAAAAAATTCAATAGTAAATATTTATAAGAAAAGGAAAACATACATACCGTACTCCTCTTCTTTCTCTTTCCTCGCAAGGCATGGAAGGGTTGGGTTATACTGAAAGTAACGTCGGGATTTTAAGAGTTTCCAGTACTACAGGCTTTTTGTGGCCAGGAAATATTTTAATCTTAGACATATTGTCATTTTATTTCTGTTCTTTATTTTTCCCCCAAAAAATGTTTTACAAAATAAATTGAATACACTAATAATGCTTTTTTTACGTGCATTTTTGATTGTTGAAAATATTAATTCTAAAGAAATGGGAACACAGATAGGCTGTGTGCGGGTAATATAAGTACATATTATGAGTAATGGAATACATATTACTTATTTTTATTTTATTTGGTTTTGGGAAAATGAACAGCAAATCCATAATTTCCATATATCAAATATAACAATAAAAACAATAAATCATGCCAATTATAAATTTTCCACTGCTGATGATAAATACTATGAATAAAGTGTGACAATATACATTTTTACATCAGTTAGCTTAAACTATGTCAGTCTGTGGAAGAGAGGGTGGGGGGGAACATAGGAGTGGGATAAAGGTAAAAAGGACTAGAGTGGATAGAAATGTGGTTTAAGGCGGTTTAAGTAAAGTAGCAGGAAAAAAGTAGATATATAATACGTTATAGAAGTTTCGGAGTTGTAGTTTAAGTTAGTAGTATTGTAGTTAAGTGAAACAGATATAAATAACAACAATTTTATAGAAGTAACCTTTCAATATCTAGATCAGTCGGCCATAATTTTACTCCTTTTACAGTTTGACTTTCTTTTCGTAAAAGAAAGAATGTGCGAGGATCAACAAAACTGCTGTTTGTTTTCATTAATTTAGTATTAGTTTGAGGATAATAAAACACCTTATTAGTATATTTATTTATTTAGTATATTTTTGTTTTTATAATAAATTTCAGATAAATGAATTTAAAGATATACTTTGTATATCGGACGTCCAAATCAGACTACCTACATATGACGGCACAGATGCGCTTACGTAATCACATGCAAAAAGTGCGTCCCCACATAATGATGATGTACTTCTGCAATTCAGATGACGCATTTAAAGACGTAAATGGCAGCTGTTGACGTTACTATTTCTGGAACATACAACAATGACGTCAACTAAATCATCAAAAATGTCCTAACTGACGTGTTTCTATTAATCTCAAAGACGTCAATCACTTCGAATATACGAGTACGTCAATTGTTTCAGAGAAAAATCATATATATAGGGAAGTTACTTAAATAAGGCAATCATTGTGAAAAAGTTATTCGGCCTTTATTGACCTATATTCTATCCCTACAAAGAACTTCTGCTGACAGATTAAATTGTCGTATGTGTACCGGTGTTCCCTCCAAAATACACTATTTGTATATGTTCAATACACTTTGTATTCATTATAAATTTACATTGATATCTACATGTTTCAAAAGTGATGCTTTCATTATCAGGAATATATGAATACTAAGTATATTTTTTAATTCATTAACAATAATGACGCCACAAAGTGAATACCAATCGTTTGATGAAATTATAAATTTCAGAGTTTGTAGAATAAATAATTTACGGATATTATCAATAATTTAAATTGTTTGTATAATGTGTCTGTTGAAAATATTTTATTTTTATTAAATACAACTTTATAATATGTTTTTGAGTTATTTGTAGAAGCTTAATAAAAGCATCAACTGCACCCCCCCCCCATCCTATTATGCCACTAGTAGATAGCATTTCATAAAACAGACTGACCGTCAAGCAATCAATACAAGTATGTTTTCAACATGAATGTTAGAATTTTTATCCTAGTAATTACTTTTCATTTTCAATTAATGCCACAATGTTCATCGACTTAAAGTTAGATTCCCACGTACTAAATAAGATAAATTATTACACATGGTCGAATTTATCTCCTCAATTTGGCGAATCAGTTCGTTTGTTGGTGGAATATGTGTGTCTTTATTTGTTGGTTTGAGTGAGGTTGAACAACAAGGCAACCATTAATTGGTTGTCAAAGTAAGTTCAATGCAAACAACCCAATTCATTGCCACCATTATATTGTGCCTAATCATCTTGAACCTGGTAAAATCGATAATATAAATTATAATATCGAGTAAAAAACCAAAAATAAACTTAAATTATTAAGCGTCGTTTATCAATAATCGACGATGTACACGTAAAAAAAAACTGATTGAAAAATGATTTTTTTATACAGGTACATTTTTAAAAAACGTAAATGCAGCCAAATAGTCCCAACTGCTTTCATCTATCCGGAGACAGTGGGATTATGGTATCTCCAAACGGGGTATGCTGTAGGTTGCAGGAAGTGAGAAAGAGAAGGAGGCGGAGAAAATGAAATCTGGGTGTTCAGATCTGGTAGCAAAACACGGATAAAGTCATTTTAAATGTAAAATGGGCCTAAGAGATTTCGAACTTTGTGAACGTAGACGTATTCAAACAACAGAACACATCAAATCAGAAGAGATCAGTTTCCCTATGGAACATCTTTGCTGAACCAAGTGACTCCCGATGCCGTCGACTGGCGGCATAACCTCAGCATCTTATTATGATCTCCACCAACTCTCCTCCACCACACGAAGAAGAAAAATAAGGTAATTTTAAAGAACGTTTCGATTCAGAGTGCCCTTCTTTCACCAGGTCGGTATATCTAACACTAATAATAATGCTAGTACATTACAAATAGAGAAAATAAAACGTAACATAACCTTAACCAATGAAGCGTCAAATAATCGATGTTATGTACGAAGAAACTTGACGGCCTCCATGGTCGAGGGGTAAGGCCCTCCACTACGAATCCGAAGGTCGCGGGTTCAAATCCGGCGTGCGCAAGTACATTTTATTTCATTAATTTGTGTTGTTTCACAATTAATTAAAATATAGTGTATTTGAGCACGTTCCAGAGTGGAAGATACTCTCAGTATCGCCCTGGTGAAAGACCGCCATTCAGAATTGAAAAGTTGTTTGAAATGGCTTTTAGCCGTGTTTAGTGACCAGATTTGAATAGCCAGGTATTTCCCCACCTCCCTCTTCAACTACTCCTTCCCCTCCCCAATACCTTCAGCCTCACAACATTGCCCAATTGGGAATGCCATAGTCTCACTGGCTCCAGGCGGTTGGGAGCAGTTGGGACTCTTGTGCGGTATTCATATAAAAAAAGAGATAAACTGACTTAACCATATTTAGACTAGTCAGAATCATTATGAACGCCAAGAACTGACAATAAAACTGTTTCTCCTCACATTTTAGATCCACAAACTAAACTTAAGGGCTCAAACAAATGGCCCCAAACATCATGACGTCGCTTGCTAACTCAAGCAATTACACTAATAGTGGTGTTTCTGTAAATTCTACACGGGTAAAAGTAAAAAGATTACAGTTCTTAGGTTGCTTGTCTTTTGAAACCTTACAAAATTTCCTGACTACCAGTATAGAAATTCAGATAAATCATTCATAGTACTAATTGCATTAATGACTATAAAGCGTCAATTTTTGTGTGCTGACGATTAATAGAGTCGTTCATTTGTTGACCAGGGAGGGGACCTCTCTCGATGTACGAGAATACTGCAAGGGAAAGGCGTACAGATCTCAAATTGGAAAATTGCACCAATGGGTGAAATGAGTAAGAATTTCGAGAATAAATGCAGCCATTTTTAGCCTAACATGCTAATTTTAATTAAATTTTCGCTGCATTTTGTAATTCGTATATCGGTTACACGAAATAACGAACAAATTCAGGAATAACATAGTGTAAGTACCATTCCTAGTAATTAGCTACAGAGGCAAATATTCAAAACATACCACACATTCACCGATACTTATACTATAGACACATATATTAATAATTGTTGAGGATGTATGCAATAATCGTCTGTTTGTATTTGTATTCCGAGCAATTGAACATATCTACTATGTATTTGTAAAAAGCATTAACTTTGTGGCTCGCCATAATTTACAATAAAAACCTAAAATAATACACCTAAAATTTATATGTCTTGTCAATATTTTATATCATAAGTTAGTTTTAATATTCTCCTGATGAAGGAAGGGTGCTTCCGAAACCGGTAGAGTTTTGATAAAATAAAAGTGGTCTACAACAAATTTATGTGTTTTTTATTGTATATCTACTATGTTTGAAAACGTATTTCCTTCTGCGTGAAGTCTAGGTAAAAGAGAATTTTTGAATGAATTATTGCTACAGTCTTTCACATAATAATAATTGGATTACTTCTGTAGCGCCGTTTTCGTGGGAAAATCACCACAAGGGTAATATGAAGAGAATTCACTATTTGGAACGAGGTGAAACTATGCAAAATTTTCATAAAAGTAGTTTCTGGATGTAAATAAAACATGTTAGTTTTATGTACTTACGTACCGATTGAGCATATAATGTTTACAAAAAAAAACAAAAATAAATACTCGTCTGTAGAGGGTTTCCTGAATCAAAATACCGGTTCTCGCATAGGAGCTTGAATCAAAGTAAATTACAACATTAATGCGCGCCCAGCGGTCCCGAAATGCGTGTTATTACCACCGCGAGAACGAGCCATTGAGGTTCTATTTTGTTTCTGTTTTAAAAAATTGCATCGCTTACCAACTCCCCTTTTGCTTGAAAACTATTGAATCTTAACTATTTGACGAAGGGAACATATTGTGGTAATTGTTCTGCTTGTTCGATCAAAAATACATGTATTGAACAGCTTTTATTCTAGGAACCTATGTTAATAATACAAAGGAGTTCTGGATGAGTTATCATTGACAAAGGAAAACTAGATAGAATCAGCTCCATCGTCGCTGCGCATCCCTCAGTAATGAGATTTTGGTACTATGTGTGTTCATATGTACGTATTAGCTGTGTTGTATTCGAGATTCTTGAAGAAATCCACCGAATTTAACAATACAACAGATGCTTGGAGCCATTGTTTGCAGGAGATATCACTATCTAATATCACCGAACGAGCAAATACTGGAGATTATAGATCTGGCGGATGCAGCAGCATGATGGAAAATGTATTTGATGGATTCCGAAGTTTAACCGAGATGTCATTTACTGATAAGGATGCCGGTTTGATTCTAACGCCATACCTGAATATGCTGAATTAAATACATTTAAAATATATAAAAGTGCGGTAGGTAATAATAATAAAAAATTGTTATTTTGTACAGCGCCGTTTTAGTGAAAAATCTACTCAAGGGCGCTATGGTAGGTATAAAGGTAGGTAAATTCACGTATGTGCGGTTTCATGAAACTTTTTCTATTAATTGATAAACTAAAGTTTTTAAGACAAGATTTTTGTGCATAGCGCAAAGGGTAACAATTATTTTTATAAACAATAATTATTAGCTTGGAACACTTATCCAAATTGAAAAACCTTCCGAGCAAAGATAAATGTCGCCGGCAGGACTCGAACCCACACCCTTGAAACACTAGTATATATTGATTAACTTGGCGGGTTTGCGATAAGCCGACGTAGCTCAATGGTAGAGCATCTGACCGGATATTAGAAGGGTGTGGGTTCGAGTCCATTTATCTTTGCTAGGAAGGTTTTTTCAATTTGGATGAGTGTTTCAGGCTAATAATTATTGTTTATAAAAATAACTGTTACCCTTTGCGCTATGCACAAAAATCTTGTCTTAAGTTTTTAAGAACTTTAGTTTATCAATTAATAAATATTTGACAAGTCAAAAACATTTTTCACCAATAAAATGAAGACATAATTTTGTCTCGACGCCACCTAGTGAGGGATTTAGCCGTTACAAGCCTTCCTCATACCAATAAAGTTGGTTGTTTACAGGTGAAATATAATAAAAAACCGTAATTATTGAATGAAACACTAGTATATATTGATTAACTTGGCGGGTTTGCGATAAGCCGACGTAGCTCATGGTAGAGCATCTGACCGGATATTAGAAGGGTGTGGGTTCGAGTCCTGCCGGCGACATTTATCTTTGCTCGGAAGGTTTTTTCAATTTGGATGGGTGTTTCAGGCTAATAATTATTGTTTATAAAAATAATCGTTAAACTTTTTCTAGATGCATGGATTCTTTATTTTTAAATATGCCAAAATGCAAATTTACACGAACTAGGCAGTTAAAGTTATGAATCACCGAAACACCAACAATTTTTTTTTTTTTATCATTGAAGATAATAATAAAAAAAAATGAAACCGAAAAGAAAAAGGTTAGGACAGCAGCTGAGATTCGAACCCAAAACTTTGTGGTCTCTCCGGGATCTTGAGTTGGACTTCATTCTAGAGTTTTTAATTTTATTTTCAATTCTTAAAAATATATTACAATGAGGTTTATAAGCAAATTATTGAAAAAAAAATAATAAAAAAATAATCACTTTTCATTTATCATTCCAGTAGAGGGCATTGTTCTTACTTTGCTTATTAGGAAGCACCTAAAAGGTGGAATTAATTTATCAATACGCAATATTTATTTTTCTTGGAAAATGTATGAATATATATTGTACTTTTAAAATTTGTAGGATTTTCGCAATGAATTAAAATCTCCTTTAAAAAGATTATCCATTCTCCTTTTTTTCTTACGGTTCTTTTTTTTAGGGCAGGAAAAGTTTTTCAGCCTTTATGGACCCACCACTGTGGTGTAGGTGTGGTTAAAATAGCCTGAAGCCGGGCTTAATGCCAGCCTATACCAATGCTGAACTGGGGCGTAATAATTTAATTAGTAAAACGATTAGATTGTATTTTTCTCAGAAAGTGAAACCTGGAGGAAACAAAACAGTGTCCGGTTTCGTACTAGCTTCGTTTTACAGACATTTCTGTTTTCTCAAAATCGGTAATTATGAAACTAAAAACATATCCAAACGTTTTCTCGAAGGATCAGCAGAACTTTTCGAATCTCTTCGGTCGCTAGAAAATACAGATATTTCGCTGGAAAGCGTATCGAAAAAATAAAATAAGATTGCTGCTCGAAGCGGTAACAGGCTCCCACTTAATCCCAGCCCCGCACTCGACTTCTGGAGATCTCCACCAACACGGTTATAGCTTTAATCCTCCTAGGTGAGTCCATTAAAACTTGAATCAGCAACTGAAGAAGCTGAATAAATACCTATCTCGAATATTGGCAAAACTCTAGCTGCGACTCGCGAATTGCGGTTTGTTACCTGTGATCATAGAATAAAGCATACCGACTAGAAATACTTCCCACTCAGGGCCGGCCTCGAGCCAAACGGTGCCTGGCGAGAGTAAATTCATATATAGGCGTTGGGCCCGTTAAAAAACCTCTAGGTAGTGGATAACTGTAATTGATCATATTAAGATGATTTGTATAGTTCCGTTTTTGTGAAAAATAACTGCAAGGGCGCTATCATCGCCTCGGCGCGGCGCCCGGAGCGGATTGCTAGAATTGCACCACGTAAATTTAAATGGAAGCCGGTGTGCCTTTGACTTAATATTTTTCAGTTCCAGTCCCGAGAGAGCAAATTAAAATAGAGAACTTCGTTTCTCTCTTACACTGCATGCGTCGTATATTTTTTATATTTTTTTCTATTAGAAGTCCCGAATGGACCGACTTTTGGGTCACGAAACACGCCCAAATCGTAGTTCTTGTGTTCTTTTCTATTCTATGCCTGCTGAAGGGATTGTGAAGGGGAAAGAAATGGGAAAAGGGATGTTGCGGAACCTGGCTATTCGGATTCTGTCACCCAATATGACTAAAGCCATTTCATGCAACGTTTCCATTTTTAATGCTGCTTTTTCAGCAGGATGATACTGAGAGAACCTACCACTCTGTTATAAACGATTATCTTATCTCACTGGTAATTATTAACGTCCATGATTATTTAACATCTAGAATAATATATGGAGCACCATTTTTAATAGGTTTTTCCATTTTTATCGCTGTTAAATCAAACAAAAAAATAGATTTCGTTATTTGTCGGTCTGTCGTCGAGTGAACGTAGATTGACGTGTAGAGACATAAGGCTTTCGCCGACGAATTCGGAGTTTGTGGGTTTAAATCCCGGCGTGCGCAAGTAAATTTTATTGGATTAATTTGTGTTGTTTCACAATTAATTCATTAAAAAATAATATACAGTATATTTGTCCCAGAGTGGAAGATACTCCCAGTGTCGACCTGGTGAAAGACGATCATTCAGAATTGAAACGTTGCTTGAAATGGCTTTAATCATCTTCGGTTACCAGATCAGAATAGCCAGGTACTTCCCCACCTTCTTTTTCCCCATCTCCTCCACCTCCCCACTACCTCCAGTCTTACAAAATACCCTAATTTGATATGCCCTAGTTTCACTGAGCAGTTTGGAGCAGACTCGTTTTCAAATTCCTAATCTCCCGAAGCCAGGGCCCGTGCCCCGAGCTCCCCTCCGTTTCAACCCCCTTCCTTAATACAGCTGGCCAATGACCACACCCCTTAGTGCTGTCATCGGCGGAGACGAATATTAAAAATTGAGTTCTTGACGGTAAATAAAAACGGGACGAGATCTGAATTTTTTTCTTGTTATGAAGTGCTTCATAACAGTTTCTTTTTTACTTTAATGGGCGGATAATTATTTTTCCCAGTGGCTTCGTTAATAATAGGTACCACGGTATCAACCCGTTACAATATTTTCCAGAAAATTTGCTAACTCAACTTTATAATTATATTTAATATGCTTGACGGTCTTCAAAATGAATATATTTGCATGATTTTGTTGTTCTTCTTACTTCCGGAAGGTTGCCATGTCGGCATTAAGTTAGATTCAAAATAAACCTCCAACCAAATTGGGTAGTATTCATAAAAGGTAGGTACAGATTATAGCTTAGAACCATTTGGTTGAATCGTGCTTGCAAAATGTATATAGCATAAATTATAAATATGTATTAAATTGTGGAAAGCCAACCCAAACTAGAATATTAAACAAATTTTCCGAAAGGTGATAAAATGCTTTACGTTATAATTCTGGGTTTATTGGAATTTTCTTTACCCTTATTAGAGAGTTCGAATTTTTTGTACATTTAATGAATTATTGTAAGAGTTATTAAAATAACGTTTCAACCCAACAATGTAAGCGGGAGTAAAATTTATTCAATCCTACCTGAAATTAATTTATTAATTGAACAGCCCCACCGATTACGCTAGCTTTCATGTAGTTTTGTCTCCACAGTAGGAGGAGGTTGTGGCCTTTCCTCGCAAGTAAGTTTATTTTTATCATTAAGTAAATTTTACGTCTCATTAATATTGAGTGAAATTTACTGATCGCTTCTCAGACACAATAAACGAGTGAATTGTGCATATTTTTGATAAATTTAAGTAGAAATATATCTATTAATTGATAAACTAAAGTTCTTAAAAACTTAAGACAAGATTTTTGTGCATAGCGCAAAGGGTAACAATTATTATTTTATAAACAATAATTATTAATCTAAAACACTCATCCAAATTGAAAAAACCTTCCGAGCAAAGATAAATGTCGCCGGCAGGACTCGAACCCGCACCCTTCTAATGTCCGGTTAGATGCTCTACTTTTTTAGAAATATATCTATTACGAGTGATAATACTCGTATAGAGGCTAATTTAAAATGGGAGTAAATTATTCTTCTCGCATACATCAATGGGATAAGGAACAATGATTCTATTCCAGGGTTAATAGAGCAATAATAATTGCTATTTTATTTTTTAAAAAATCCGTGTTGGAATTAATTTATCTAACGAATTTATTTAAAAAATAAGTAACGGTACGAAGAAATAATTTCATTAAAATGAAATATTTAAAGATTGTTACCCTCATAGTATATGCCCAACAAATCGAAAAAAAATTAACTGGCTTACTAGAGAAATGTACTTTTTTATATATACATCATGAGATTACCAACGGCTCTCTGCTAACTGAATCCGGTGAGACTATGCCATACCCAAGTGGGGTCTGTTGTGATGCTGAAGTGTATGGGGAGGGGAAGGAGATGGGGTAGAGGAAGGTATGGAAGTACCTGGCTAATCAGATCTTGTCACCAGACACGTCTAAAGCCATTTCAACAACGTTTCAATTCTGAATGGTGAAAAATCTTCATGCACGAAATTGAAATTTCGAAATCACTTTCAGCTAAAACAACATCAATAAAGTCGTATTTTTCAATCTTAGCACTCTAGCTTACTCAAAAGTCACGAGCCGCCACTGTTTCATTCCAAACATTTATATTTTTCAAAACATATCTTAATAATAAAGTTCTTAAGTGGGTACCGAGTTGTGTTTTCCACTTTCATATTTTACTACTAAATTACCTCCATGTTTATAAAAATGTCATTTTTAATGTTTCTTAACGCCATTTGACTACTTACAAAGCGCCCTTGACGCGAGTTTTTATTTAAATTTTTTATTTTTACGTTTTGTTATTTTTACTATATTGAACTCATTGCTCCAAATACAGCCCACTAGAACATTCTCTAGAGTAAGTTTAAAATGTACCTACACCGTGAATTTACGTTTAAACCTTGAATATTAGGTTGGCGCAAAGGCATTACGAATACACATTTCGGTTGGTATAGAATTTATGATATAACAGAGGTATCCTAGCTGGAAAGATGTTTAAGTATGTATAGCCACGTTGTGGAAAGATAGAGATGGTAACTAGTACCTACATCCGTTCTGCATCGGCCGAGGCGTCCTGACGCGTCGGTCTGTGGCTCGAGCCTTGACGGTATCCGGTTTTGTCTTCTCAACACTATTCGGAATAAGGTGTTATTCCCACAATATTTCTGCTCGTGAAAGTTCAGTAATTAATGTTGTATTGTTTAATGCACGTTTCTTTTTATTTTTTTTTATTTAATTGTAACACAAATTATTCAACAAGAAAATATAAAAAGCTTTGACTGCCTAACTAGGATCAAGTCTCGTTTAACTTTTTTATAATTTCTACATTTCTACGGGTATAGGTTTTTAGTCTTTATAACCTGTACACCACTTTTTATTACTCTGTATTGCTTTCTCACTCTGTTATCACAAAGTACTATGGAACCTCTACACAATGGCCGATGATGGGCCATCAGCTGGCCCACTACGGATGGCACATTGTATAGTGGGCATAGTGGCGTATGATGGTGTATGATGGCGTATGATGGCGGGTAATGGACCCTCTACACGATGGCCGATGATGGGCCATCAGCTGGCTCACTACGGATGGCACATTGTATAGTGGGCATAGTGGCGTATGATGGCGGATGATGGCGTATGATGGCGGGTAATGGACCCTCTACACGATGGCCGATGATGGGCCATCATCTGGCCCACTACGGATGGCACATTGTATAGTGGGCATAGTGGCGTATGATGGCGGATGATGGCGTATGATGGCGTGCGATGGCGCGAGATGGCCTTGTTGTCGGTTTTTCGTACACACATTAAAGGATGGTGGGCTGGCGATAGTGACATCCCCTACACGTAGTGAACTGCTCAGTGTCCGCTTGAACGTGCTTTGGAGATGACGTCCTAGTTAGTAATAAACTAGTAATAAAATAAAATTAGTAATAGACATGTGATGAAACTATAAAATTGATCGAATTATTCCTTTGATGAATGTATATGAAATCCCAAATACAAAAATAAACGCTAAATAGGTATATTTGTAAATTATGGCTCTCCAAATATTGAATTTAAATTAAGTAAATAAATATTTTTAAATAAATATCTGTGCATTTATATCCTATTTTATTGGGCTAGAGTTATTGGAAGAGAGGAAAAACATAACAATAACAACAAATTATAAATAAATATTACATTTCCAGAATATACGAAATAAATTTTATGTTATTAGAAAGCATATAATATCATAGACATACATTTACATTTCATTTGTTTTTAACGTAATTGCCTAACATACCAATAAAAACTAATTATCTCGTTTTTTAACCATATACGAATATATTGCCGCAGCGGCACGCCCATCCGGAAGCACGTTGAAAGTCATCGCGAAGCCATTGCATCGGCCAGCTGATGCCCCATCAACGTCCACCGTGTAGAGGGATCATTAAATATAAGTAGTTTACCATATTTAAATTTATGTAACCTCGATGTAGCTTAGGGAACTGTCGTGTAATGTATAAACGGACATATTTCATAATAAAATAATGGTGGTAAAACTGCACGCGTACTTTATTTGAAGTTCTCGCAGGACAGAAGTGCTTTCTATGAAAATAAAATATTTTGTTTTGTGATCAAATTCTTAAAAGTGCAACAACTCTGAATTTTTACATTCGCCCAACTCGCTTTCGGTGCAAAAATTTTGTTCTACTAACAATTTTACGGCCGTGAACGTGATATCTGAATGCATGTCTCAAGAGCTACAAAAGCAAAACTAAAAATGCCTTATCGTAGCGATTTGTCTTTCACATATTTAAAACAAAAATGGATGACATTACTAACATTTCAAATTTGAATACTTCGTAAAAATTCATCCAAATGGAAGATAAAGAATCTTATAAAAAAAAGTCGAGAATTTTAATGAAAAATCGACTCGATATCAATTTGAATTTTTCTAAAATAAAATGAAGAAATCTAAAACAAAGAATTTATTTATTTTTCTCTCTTACAGCGTACAACCCATAACTAAAAACTCATAACAAGTAACTAACAGCTACTAATGATTAAACCTTATATAAGAGCTTGCAAGAATGTGTAACGAGGTAGACTTACCGATGCCGTTAAATGGAATGTTCTGTTAACATACATGCTCACACGCACCTAATATATTATACAGTTTTCCCTAAAAACGCAAAGGTTATTTCGGGAAGCCATTCTTTATAGGTGTCTTATCCTAATAGGCTAAGGGATGTAAAAGTGGAGTTATGTCCTTAAGTACTGATGTTTCAAATTCATTATTTTTCTTTATTCAGTTCAGTAATTCAAACAGTTATTTAAAGTATAGAGATCATTGATCTAGGTAGGTTATGATTTAAAGATAAATATACAACTATATATATATTTACATATATATATAAATATACATATGTTTTTTATTTTGTTTCAATAAAAGCAAATTGACTTTGTAGCACTAGTTTAAATGAAATAATTAAAATAATTTTATTTAAATCATTTGTTTCGAAACACGTAGATATATTTTTTTTTTATATAGTGGTTTAATCAAAATCATTTCGCTCATAATTGTCTTTTTTTTATTAAAAGTAATGCAAACATTATCAGGTTATGAATAACTTGGCAATATCTGAAAAAGTATGAGTAATATTTTTAGAAGCGCGAAATGCCGTTTGTGGAATGATCGAGACCCTAGCTAGTCATGGGGATTGAACCTTCGACGCCTGCGTGGGAATTTGACGCAATTATTAACTAAGTAACCCTTCTCTTTATGTATTTGATGCAAAACTATTGTATTTATTAAGTCATATTTAAGTCGTATTTATTAAGTCATAATTGTAACTATGTAGGCAAAACTTCGCGTAATGTTAATATCCGTGTAAAAGAACACTTAAGATGTCTAAATAATAATGGTTTCTCCGAATTTGCCAACCATCTCTTAGAAATAGACCAAATATTCGATAAAAATACAGGCACTAGTTTACTGCATAAAAATGTAACCGGCATTCGACTAGATAACTTAGAAGCATTAGAAATAAGGAAAGCCAAAAACACTAATAGTAGACTCATAAATAATCAAATAAATTTAAATAAAAGTCCAATCCTTAAATTATTCCCAATAAACAAAGTACACCCCCTTCCCGGTCAGCAGGTACCTGCTGATATCCCACCCTTGGCCCTCCACTAGCCTGTTTGTATCAATCTATAACACATGTACATCTTAGTTCATAGTTTAGTTGTATACTGCCCTGAAGAAGCTACGGTAGTAGCGAAACCCGGTCGGCTAAAGTATAACTAAAAGTGATGTAAAACAAAGTTATTGTTTTATTTATTAAATTATAATGTCACATCACCAAGTTACCGCCTCATATGTATGTACAAAGTATTCAATTTAATTCAAATTTCCTAAAAGTAAACACATGCAATACCTACATATTGTTTGAGGGAAATATAAATGTGACCCTTTCCTTTTCGTCTTATTTGGTTTATGTGGTTTGGCTTTTTTTAAGTATAAAATTAGCTAATTCTGTTTATATTTGAAATTCAAATGCTTTCATGATACAGTATTTTTTTGAGGAATGAGAGAATTCCAACTCACTGGAAAAATAACAGGTCATGAATTGTTTCTTTATCACACCAAAAAATTTCATCGTAAAAACCTAAGAACAAATTCAATTTCTTTTGTCAAATAGAACAATTAAATATATTTTTTTAATTCATAAAATAATTATAAAAATATAGAGCCTACCTTAATGGATTACTTTACAATACGCAATGTCAATGGTGTGAGGAAAAGTAAAGTATTCTCATGACATTTATAATGTGGATAGAGTAGAAAAAAAAAATCAAAATTTTTATAAATATTCACGCAAGTATATAAAATAAAATAAGGAGGTATATAAGTGTTTTACGGATGTGAATAAGATTGATATGTGAATCTTTGGTCCGCTGGAACCGTGGTTTTACCACTAATAACGTAATACGATAGTTTGAAAGGAAAGCAATCTAAACATCGCAATTGGAGCACATCGCGGGTGTTATGGAGATCACGCGGCTCCTCAGCCAACTCATATCCCTGCTCCCTCCGATGGAAGTTTAAAACTCATTTTACACTTCGCGAATCCGTGAACGAAAAACTTCGCCGAGAGCTTTTAAAAGGCTCAGCCTGCGAATGGGGGATCGAAAGCGCTTAAAATTTCTAGAAAACCCTAAAATGATAATGGGGTAATTGTGAATTCTTGAAAACGAGGTAAAGGGCCGGAATTTATGTTTTTATTATTTGGTCGTCGTCGTTGGAAGTGTTTTAAAAAAGCTTTAATAATTTTTGAAATGTAGAGAACTTAATTCGTTAAAAAACAGAAGAAGGAAATTGAGTGTAATAGATTATGTTTCCAACAAATATATATATATATATATATACAAATTGCAATATTTCAGTAACTACATGATTTTTTTGCATTATATATATATATATACAAATTGAAATATTTCAGTAACTACATGATTTTTTTGCATTATATATATATATACAAATTGCAATATTTCAGTAACTACATGATTTTTTTGCATTATATATATATATATACAAATTGCAATATTTCAGTAACTACATGATTTTTTTGCATTATATATATATATACAAATTGCAATATTTCAGTAACTACATGATTTTTTTGCATTATATATATATATACAAATTGCAATATTTCAGTAACTACATGATTTTTTTGCATTATATATATATATATACAAATTGAAATATTTCAGTAACTACATGATTTTTTTGCATTATATATATATATACAAATTGCAATATTTCAGTAACTACATGATTTTTTTGCATTATATATATATATATACAAATTGCAATATTTCAGTAACTACATGATTTTTTTGCATTATATATATATATACAAATTGCAATATTTCAGTAACTACATGATTTTTTTGCATTATATATATATATACAAATTGCAATATTTCAGTAACTACATGATTTTTTTGCATTATATATATATACAAATTGCAATATTTCAGTAACTACATGATTCTTTTGCATTTGGTTTGATACATTGAGAATCTGAAAACGTCAACAGTTTCTTCGGTACACACTGTACTTACTTGGTTTATACTTACCACACCATTGTATTAACGAGAACAAAATATTAAATAAACTTCATGGATATATTCATAAAAAAACACCCTGCATTTCTCATGATACATTGATTATTGAATACCTAGAGAAAAAAATTTGGTTGAAAACTGTGCCCGTTTGATATATCTGTTTTTATTTTTACAGATCCAAAGAATGTTTTTATTGAGATAATGAAAAGAATTTCATATATGTACATATGTATTTATATGTACTGCTTTATATATTTATATATGCATATTTGTTTTTAAAATTAAAAAATAACAATGTATATTATTAAAATTTTAAATTAACTACAAAGAAGCGTATGTTTCTCAATTCTCATTTGTTTTTAAATCTCATGTTTTTGTTTAAACCGAAATTCAACTGCCTCAAAATTATTTTTAATTGGTTTATTAAAAAAAAAAACTTCTAATTTGGAATCTATAAAATACATATCATTGTCATAATACGTATTTAATAACATGGATGAACAATAACTCTTGTGGATTAGCATCTCAACACGGGCGTTTCACACCTAGTGTGAATGCCAATACGTCGTCAACACCTCTGATCATAGGGAGTTCAGCACCAATAACAAATGTTTTCATTATAAAACCATTGTTTCTATATTAACAATGAGATTGCAATGTTTGGAGCACATACGTCAGGTGGGAATGCTGTCCTTGTTCTACCAGTATTTCAATTGATCCCTTCGGCACCGACTGTGTAACACGACAAACGCGCGCCCAAAATTTGTAGACGGTTGACATTTGTCACATGAGAACGGGTCACTTCTACAACCTGTTCTTGTGTTCAAAAGGGAGACCTCGAAGGAAATTATTATCCCCGGACCTCATGTATGGAGTAACTAAAAAAAAATGTAATTTAATAATAAAAGATTTATCCATTTATCAAGACCTCTCGTTAGAAAGAAAATATCTGAATAGCCCGGCCTTGATGCTGTATTTAAACGTTTTTTTTTTACCATGCCATACAGTTTGTAAGATATTATTTAAAAAAAAGAGACGACGCAGAGAATTGAAAAACCGTAAGATTATGACCATTAAACCTGGCCAAACCGACAAATATGCTAATTGCATTAAAATATAAATAAATGTAGCTTGAAACGGCTCAAGCCTGGCAGTTAATTCTACCTTTCTCTGCACATTCTATATCTCTTCCTACGCAACGGAACCACAAGCTCCCACCTCTTGTGGTGTGAACATAACCACACTTAAGCGAGTTCAAGTCAAATCCACTTTACAAAACTAGACCACGAACGAAGAAAATTCCCAGAAAAATTATTTCGGTTATTCGTACCATTTACTGATATTACAACAACCTTCGAACAGAAATTTCTACCATTCCTTCTACGATTGCGTAGTACAAAAGATTTCTACATAAATTTATTTTTTAAATTCGAGAAACAAACTCTGAAAATCGCCAAAAGAAAACCATCTTGGTTTCTTTAATTTCATTTTGAAAATGAAGCTTTCACGCTCTGAATATAAAGGTATATAAAATTAGTCAATTTAGATTCTTTCAGTTCAGAGATAAGTGTTTACAATAAGCGAAATTCGCACAAAAAGGAGTTAGTAGGAATATTAACGCCAGATGTTTTTAGACAAATTTCGCCAGAAGAACCTTGCGAGCGTAATGATTTTTTTCGTAATTCGGTTTGAACAAAGCTTCGTACCAAGCCAAGCGAGCAGCAATTTCGTGAAAGATTTAAGTATTGACATGAGGAACATAAGTGAGAACTCAGCCTTGAGAAAATCTGTTTAAAATGCTTAGTAAAAGTTTGAAAAGACGTTCATTCCAACAGAATAAGAAAATAATCATGTTCGGATGGATGAATTCGTGATAAAAACTACATATATTTGACTACATAGTGTTTTTTGTAGTAAGTAAAATATGAAAACATCGCTTTCGAAACATGTAGATATCAACGCATATTTATAAAGTGGTGAATACAGAGTGTATTTTTAAATTCATTTATTAATAATGATTCCACAAAGTGAATACCATTCGTTTGAAGAAATTATAAATAACTATATTACCAGAATTGAATATGTATTACAAAACCACCAGGGTTTTGAAATAGGACCATAATACATATCGTATCACACTTGTCAATTGCAAATATTATAGCCCACCGGTTTCGCTCGTACCCAAGCTCCTCAAATGTAGCTTATTCTCAAATTAAACATTAATTTTTCCATTTCTGATAGTGACTGTAATCCGTGGTGGAATTCCATTTATACCGGACGGGTCGTGTGAAAGCTCCCGCGCTCCTCTCACCACGAGGTCGCCAAATGTTGTGACCAAACCGGAGCGCTAATGTGAAATGATAAACAGACGCCCCCCACTCAGTATTTACATACGTTTCTAATAATATTATAACTGCATACACCTGTATGGTTATAAAAACTATTAAAAATAGGTTACATAGTGTTTTAACAAGTTGATTATTATATGGTTGTCGAATCCTGACTTCTGTTTAATTTGATAGCCCCGATTCCACAAATATTTTACTTATACACTAGTTTAAGAAAAAATTGTACCAGTCTGAAGATAGTCAGGTCAAAAAATATAAATTGTAAAAAATCTTTAAAATTGTTTTGATAAATCAACTTAAATATTGTTTATTTCATACAATTACTATGTTAAGCCGGAGAGTGATTTCAGTGAATATACGAGTATAATAAATAGTTGATTCTCCACCCACTGGGAAAATTTAGTGTCGTGACCTACATTAACGGAATAATAATAATAACAACATTACATTTAAATGGCACAATTAAGTGATATTTCACCCCCAAGTGCGTTTTACTCTAATAGCTTAGTGAATAAATAATATACACATACTTAGATAACCTATTCAGGGATAGTCTCATTACTTACTAAATTACTCCCACAGTGGTACTTATAGTCGGAACAACGTAACTTACAGCTTTGTCATTAAAATTAATTTTAATCACTCCATGCGACTTATATTTGGAGAAGCGTCGTAAAATAGTGCAGGTTTAAGATCCTTCATTGCTGGTGTTCACAACTGATTGGATATGTTTCTAATTGTGTTAAAATGTTTGTAAATATACTAAGAGTTCATATTTTTGGTATTCACCAGCAATACATTTATGTACCCATTGGAAAAATAATTTAAATATGCAAGCATTTATCGAACGCAACAGAAAAAAACAGGATAGCCTAGTGAGGCGGGTTAGGTGAAACTTCAACTATAACTGTTATTATATTATTTTCTATTTCATTTTATAAACCACTGTACACTTATATTATTATATTATACGTGTATTTTAGTTATAGTTAAATTTAATAACAATAAAGATATTATCATTATTATTATTAATTGTTTATTATTTTTAGATGCATTCGTCATATTAAAAATCTGTAGTCTGCGTTTAGGTCGTACCTTAAAAGCTTTAAAAATAATTATATCTTGTAAAAGAAATACTTGAATGAGCCTCTGAATTAACGGAAGAAATATGAAAGGTTTCCGCTTCAATTCGGAAGTATACACAATATTGTATATAAAAAAAATCGGAGAAATCTAAAAAGCATTCTGAATTAGTGAGAGAGGGTGTTTTGGATAACTTGAAAACAAAAAAAAATACCTAAGAACATTCTGATTTAATATTTTTTATCACATATTATATACGGACATTATGATTGAATATCTATTTAAAAATGTTTTCTTACGATGGGATTAAAAAAAATATTTAATTACACATTTAAAAATAATAAAAAATAACTCTGCTTTAGTTACGATGGTGTCCTCTATCTTATCGTAGTTAAATATGTATTATAAAATTGTTTTTCAAAATCTCCGAAAACTTATTATTTTCGTTTATGTTTGTAATTTGCCAATTTGCTTATTAATTGTTAATACTTGTCATCGCATTTAATTTTTTAGTATATTGTTTATCCTGATGAGGGAAGCTTCTCTTCTGAAACATGTAAATATTTATATATTATAAACAGTGGTGTAAATAAAGTTATTCTTAGTTATTATATTAATAATGTCAACATAAAATCTTTACACATCTTTGGAGAAAAAAAAATAACGTTATTGTTAGCCGATGACATCGCATGATAGACCGCAGGGGCTACAAAAGTGTATCAACCTCTTCATTAAAGATGCACAGCGGCGGGAATGAGGATGAGCTCCTCAAAAACAGATGTAATGGTTATAGGAATAATAATAATAATAATCGGATAATTTTTATAGCGCCGCTTTTGTGAGAAATCACCTCAGGGGCGCTGTACAAATATTACTTCCTATTCTTATATTATTCTTATATTACGTCTATTCTATGAATTTATTATTATTTATTTTTATTTTTTTTTTGGACAGGCCATCATTACACATTATTTATAGACCATATAAAGAGATGAAGTTAAATTATATTCAAGAATGTATTTAATATTACAAGACGCTAATACAAATGATAGAGTGATTTTTTCCATTATATTCAAGAATGTATTTAATATTGCAAAACGCTAATACAAATGATAGATTGATTGTTTCCATTATATTCAAGAATGTATTTAATATTGCAAGACGCTAATACAAATGATAGAGTGATTGTTTCCATTATATTCAAGAATGTATTTAATATTGCAAGACGATAATACAAATGATAGAGTGACTGTTTCCATTATATTCAAGAATGTATTTAAGCTAAGACAAAGAATTATTATCCATATTTTTAGGATAAATAACACAGAACACTCTTAAAAGGGTGGAGCGGCGGGGGAGGATGGTGGCCGGTGGGATTTATCCAGAGGGCCCTCAAAATCTTCTTTGTCTTGGTTACGCCCCTGGTGGCGTGAGGGGTCGGATTGATGTTCGTCTGCACGTACGCCAGGCGCTTGTCAGCCGGCTTCAGGATCCGGAGGAGCACTTCATCGTGTAGTCCACTGACATCATTGCTCCTGCATTATCGAATTCTCTGCAGTGCCAGTTGCTTCTTGGCAAAGAAATCATACCCGTCCTCTACCACCTGATGCACCCGGCAGATCAGGTCAAAGTCGTGCTTGTTGAGGTACTTGGCCACTATCTCAATGACGTAGGTAAAGGCTCGTTCTCGCCCCAGCTGGTGTTCTTGTTGGGGTTCACTTCCCGGTTGTATACAATATTTTTACAACCACCGCACTTCACTAGTTCCGCACGTGTTCGACCGACCGCCGCCAGATGTATTATTACTCTAAGGATGTGACCGATGTCTAATGCGTTAATTCGGAAGAACGAAGCAGATTTCAACTCAAAATATTTGGCTTTTTATTATAAACTTGATTTAAGCTCGAAACGACAGCACTAAAATTATGTAATTTTTATAAATGTAACCCAAAAATTATTGCGGTTATTTTATGCTATTTTTACACCGGGAAAATTAATAACTTCCCGATCCTTCCAAGGTAAGCGGAGCGACGTATCGGGAGCGACTACACAACGCAGCCGGCTGCCACGAGGGCGCCAAGCTACGAAGAGACCAAACTTATTGTAACATATTTGCAGACGGGAACAGTTGAAACAGGTTGACCAATTTAAATACTTTACCTTAGGATTGAATTCTCAAGCTATAGCCGGCAAGAGGGAGCGATTGCCTGCAGAATAGGTGCCACAAGCCGTATACTGCGTCCTCTTTGCAGCTCAGTGACAAGGAAAGCTAAGCTAAGTATCGAGGCAAAGTTGGCAGTGTACAAATCAGTATTCGAAGTGGATCTTGAATGAGCAAACACGTTCTATGGTCCAAGTTGCCGAAATAAGATTTTTGAGAGAAGTGCCATGAGTCACAAAATGGGATCGAATAACAGGCTCGATCTGGAATGGACTAAACATCGAACCACTGCTACCCGTCATGGAAAAGTTGCAACTGAGGTGGCTTGGGTACATAGAAATGCCAGAAGATTTAATTCTGATTGCTATTCCAGAGGGTAGATGTCCAGTGAGCGGCGCAGGATACAGGTGGGAGAAACACCTCCAGAAGCTGTGCGAGGATAGGCTGGGCCTGCTATGAACTGATGCCGCTGACGAAGAGTAGGACAGGGACGTTTAGAGGCGCCTTATCGATGCGATGAGTCCTCAACCCATGTAGGACAATGGGAAGAAGATGTACGTATACATTTTTTTTTTAAATTTGTTTATCGCAATAGTTTCTTAACTGCCCATAACCAGTTTAATAACTGCGGTTTTGTTCGATTTTATTTTTCATTTAATACTGTGCTTCTTTATGGCTTTTCTGTTAGTTATCTCTGTAGTATAATTAATCGAATAAAATTCGCTTGAAATTTAAAATTATAATGTGAACCACTGAATTATTTCTAAACCGTAAGTACATTTCGTGTAATCGTCATTATTTGCAAATATGAAATAATAACGGAATTTGTACGATAATAAATATGAACAATAAACACAATTTCCATAAATCATCTACGAAGGTTGAAGAATACGGCTGGAATAATTGAATTTCTTGGAATAAACCTTTCCGGAAAATCACTACCTGCCATTTACTATTCATTAGCGTTAGGAGGATACATATCACTGAAATATATCATGATAATTTCCCACATAATATATGTATATATATACATATTTTTTATTTATTTAATGTAAATACATATAACATATTTAATAGCACACATATACCTTAATAACTAATTACAAGAAAAATATAAATATATTTAGCGGTTAATACGGAAAGATTTTTCGTGTTTGAGTTGGGGAGCAGCGCCATTTAGCGACTGTAATGGTAATTAAGTATAGAAATAAAATACATCAAGAATGCAATATAGTTACAGTTTGTTTTGTTGTACTCGATAGTTACTACAAAATACATTATCTACAAAATAGTGGAGTAAAAGTACATGATAATAGAAATGCAACAATAAGGTGAATACAAGATATAAACATAATACATTTGTAATGTTAGTCATATTACGAAAGGCCTAATCTAATATTTCTAGAGGATATGTTTGTTTTTTTTTTGGTTTTTTTTTCTAATTTGCATCCATTATTTACAATTAAGAGTATTGTAAAATTCGAGAAAAAATTGAAACTTGTAATTACTGTTGGAGTTATCTAATAATTGTTTGATTTGTGATTGTAAAGAATTTTAAAAAATCTCTTTTGATTTTATACGGGAGGGCATTTAAAAAAATTATGAGAAGCAATAGTTTTAAATTTAAGGATTTCTAAGTTGCCACGTGATCTTAGTTGGTTACATATTATTGTGGAAATTGTTGATTTGAAATGGTCTTTGTGAATTTGTAACAGTGTGTTCTTTTTGAAGATTTTATTTAAACTGAGGACTCTAAAAGAGTTACACAGGAAATATCGATGATTTTCGTAGGATGACTTCAAAATCAATCTCTATATCTTTTCAACTGGTGAGAGGTTAGTTTTAAAGTTTCCCCCTCAACCAATTATACCATATTGTAAAATGGATTGCGCAAGGGAAAAATATATTGTTTTCATCATATTGGATGATAGGATGTATCTCAATCTAATGAATATGTAAATAAGTTTTCTTACTCTGATAGCCGTATTTTGTATTTTTTCCTTCCATTTTAGTTGACTGTCTACTAAAACACCCGGATACATTATGCTATTTTTGCCTCTGATGGGTAAGTATTTGGCGTCGTCACAATCTTTTTTTTATTTGCATACTGTGATGAATGGATTTTGATACAAATATTGTTTTCGGCGTTTTTGTTGTTTTAAAGCAAATGGGATGAAGTATGTTTTGTCAGTATTTAGTGCGAGACAATTTTGGTCGAATCATGTTATGAGTATGTTTATATTTGTATTTGCTATTATTATTGTTTCCTTGCATGATTTTCCTTTTGTGATCACCACAGTGTCGTCTGCAAAAGATATGATGTCTCCAACTATGGAGAGGTTGAACATTTTATTTAGATATATAATAAAAAGGATTGGACCAATGTCAGTACCTTGTGGTATACCGAAAGTTGCGGTTTTATATCAACGATATTTATAATTTAGTAGGTGTGTATAGTAGGTTTATTTTTTGTTTCTCCACGTTTAACATAACTGGAATTTACCAGTCACCTTAAATTTTCATAGTTGTATGTTTGGAATTCGTTTTCAAAATACATTACCCTTGGTATGGTGGAAATTTCTAACCATTGATGATAACTGTTAGCCGTTAGAAAAAAAACTGCAACTTTTGAGAGAAACCTTCCATCCTCATTTAAACTGAATTTTTATTGAATATTTCTCTTTACAAAATAAATTTCACTTTAGATATAATATCGAACATATATGTGTATCCAATATTTTGATATTTATATAAATATCATGATGTTTTAGAACCATGCTGATCATTTCATAATATTATACGACGTTAAGAAAACGTATTCATCTAAATAATAATAAATCACTTTTTTTAATAATAAATATTAACATGTTTCAGAATTAAAGACTATATCTTATTTATTTAGAATGGTTACATAAACTTATTTTATAGTTATCGAAGAATCTGTTTATTATTGTGATTGAAATGGATTCATTAATACAAAAACATATTTTGAATTTTTTTTTAAATCTGCCGTATGAATAATATTATACACTGATCACAACAGCGATCCTTAGAGTATGTTACCTAACGATTTGAAAGAAAAAGTACATATTTGAAATATTTTGTAGCTTTTACAATAAGCGAGGATAACTGAATACATACGTTTTATTAATATGATATAATATAGAACTTATAAATCGTTATTTAAAAGTAAATAAAAAGAAGGTGAACTTTATCCTTGTTTTGAAATTTGACATTTTAACTTCGAAACTGACCGGCCATAGATTTGTAGTATTTTGGTGGGGTTGAAAAATTAAAACTTCAACAGTAAAAACTAACTTTATAAAAAGAAACTGGCATTTAAGTTAAAAATAACCGTAGTTCCTTATTACAGAGAAATTGTGTAGAAAAGTTCTGTAGGAAATTGATATACACTACCTAATTAAGATTAATATGGGCGTCATAATTAAGAACGGACCGTTTCATAAAAAACTTAATTTTGCATTTGAGGCCAAAATATCAACCTAACCCTAATGATATTTAATTTAATGAAAAGGTAGAACAAATATCCAGTATTATATTATATTATTATTATTAAGTTCTGCGAGTACTTTTATTATTGTGACAGTTGTTTCAGTGTTCAGAGCCATGTTTATACTGCGGTTAATCCATATTGTGATGACTAAGAACGACTTAGACATAGTATTTTAGATTGTTTTTTTTTAACTTAAACGCCATTAAAGACCTCAAATTTCCCCGAATTCAGAGGCAAATTAAGACATTATTTTGATTGAGATTTACCCCGTTTACTATTAAAATATAAAAATATAGAATTGTTAACACAAAAAATATGATCTACGACCAATTTACGTTGAAAAACAAATTTGCCTTACATTATTATAAACCCGCAAATAATTGTCAAAGTTACCTCTAAAATTAAGAAAATTTTATTACTCCAATGGGCTTTATTTCACAATTTAAAATAAAACACGTTAAATCCATACTATATATTTACTATACTTTAATAAAAAAATAAAAATTAAAAATTTTCCCAAAATGGCCCCAAATTCAAAAATAAGTTTTGAATGAAACAGGGCGCGCTGCCATTCCTCTTAATCATGTTGTTAAATGAATCGAATGATTTTCATGTTTGATTAAAATGTTGTTGAACACCTGATACTTCAGATCTGGTCTTCGATTTTGTGCTCGCGGTTTCATAGTAATAATGGTTCATGGATCATCTCCCTTGTTTCTATTATTTATGTGGGTACCTAATCAAGGGGTGGGTTTTATCATCCAACTATTTAAAACTAATATTTGCTTGTAAATTACTTCTGCCGACGAAGTCTACGACCGGCCTTTCGTAAACTTCGGTGGCACGAGAGGTCCGCCGGATAATGCGAAACATTATTAGGACCCGCCGTACTATGGTATGAACGTACCCTCAATTTGAAACTCAAATAAACTCGGCAAAACACACTGGAGGTAAGAGATACGAAATAATAATATACAAGAGACCGGCGGGCTAATGGACAAGTTCGTGGCTATTTTCGTACGCTGTACATTGTACCATCACCAGGAAAATTTTCTTTGATGCCTCCCTAACGGTGCCGTTCCTATTCGACGACGGAAACAACCGTAGCCGCGCGATTGTAGCTACGCGGCTGTAAATGCTGCGTGAATGCGAAATGTAAATTAATGTAACCCTTTCCAATGCACCGCCTGTGTCTGCGGCTGAAGCGACTCCAGCAAGTCGGATTGAGCCGGACGCCTCGACTACTTCTCGAGCAGACTAGACGTGTGAGCCACCGTAAACGGTGTTTTCTAATGTTCAGTTTTGAAAAACATTTTTTTTCCTCCCGTTCTGACGTTTTTACAGTCATAAATAGTGTATTTTAAAATACAATATTTTAAGGGTAATTATAATAGCAGCAATATAAAGCGGTTGTCCCAGAAAGACAGAGGTCCTGGGTTCGAGTCCCAGATGCGACTGATATATTTTTATTTTCTATTTTATTTTTCGGTTTCATGATTCATTTAGGTTAAATTAATATTATCTTCTTCAAAGATTAAATATTACAATGAGGTTTTTAAGCTTCAGTAAAATAATTAAAAATTAAAAATTGAATATTCTTTAGACTTTTTGTAAAAAGTCAAAGATGACTCATAAAAATAAAAAAAAATTCGGATGTTTATCCGAGACACTATCTAGTTTTGCAATTATGTTCGTGATGAACTTTGTAATCATTA
>JAHDVE020011112.1:0-47948 GCA_022606495.2 Halesus radiatus
CTTTTAGAGAATAGGAAGGAGTGAACCTGGGCCTTGAAGAAACCCATGTTGTTGGAGGGAAGAAACACAGGGTCCGGTAGATCATTTCACAGCCGAGCGGTTCAACACAAGAACGAATCGTAGAAGCGACCCGTTCTCATGTGACAAATGTCAACCGTGTGCAAATGTTGGGAGCGAATTTGGCGTATTTCCCGACAAGCACCGGTGCCGAAGGGATCAATGACGCTAATTCTTCAGAGCATCTTCCATTAAAATACCGGTAGAACAAGGACAGCATTCCCATCTGACGTCTGTGCTCCAAACATTGCAATCCGTGTGTTAAGATAGGCGAATCTTTCAAACGGACCGCCCGTTTTTTCAGATATTTTGGGGCTTCCGACCAGAGGTGGCTGCCAAATTCTACAGTGGGGCGCACTTGCGATTTGTACAGGGTCAGCAGTTGTGTACCATTAAAGTATCTGCGGGCTCTGTACAGTACGCCCAACTTCTGAAAGGTTACTTTATTCTGGCTTCGATGGAGCTCCCATACCTGAACTGGTCACTTGGGGTTACACCAAGCATATCAATGGAGGGCTTGTTAGAAAGATTGCTTCCTTTAAAGGAGACTAGATTGTAATTTCGATCCCTTTTAGACGTAATCAGACATGATTGGGTTTTTGAAACATTAAACTCGACGAGGTTATTCTTACTCCAATATGAAACCCTCTCGAGGTAACCGTCCATTCTCTGCTTTAAAGCCTTAACAATAAAATTTGAAACAAAAATAGTTAAGTACATCTACGAAAATGCCAAGAAACGAAAGGTACCTATTCAAACTCCCCATAGCACGATAACTCAATAATTATTTCAACAATTTCATCAATATTTTTTGTAACCTTTTTGTTTTCCAATAATATGCATAGCGTGGTATAGCGCCCAACAACATTATAAACAATAGACACGTTGGCACCGTATCGAAAAATGAACACACACATAAAAAGTATCGAACATCGAAGGGCACAAAACATTCGCTCGTGGGTGATATTTTTTAACCTTTTTGAATGTGCCTTTATTTTACTTACCGTTCGCAATGACGAAATGATTTATCGGCAGCTGCTACGTACAGCCAGCGGTATAGAATATGATAGAGTTCACCGACGCTGGAATCGTTACTATGGGCGTTTTATAGGAATTTTTTTTTCGTACAAATTCCTTACAGGTCATCTTTCTATATGGATTCGGTATGGAAAATAAGACTTGTTCTATTTTTGATATCGATTTTTGTCCATTTTGAGCCCAATATTTGAATGCTGTCGTTGTTTTACGTACGTATTATGTGGAAATGGCTACATTTTTCTTTCAGTTTCTGGCATCGTCGGTAAAGCTTGTAGATCCACGATGAGTTGGAACTACTAAGGATGTTATAAATTTAATTCAATCATTGTTTTAATTAAACCAACACTTGGCGAGCAATTTCGGTCAACTGCCATAGTAAGACGTGACGAATTGCCCTTCTCTCGTTGGTCAATTTGTAAATGGAGTAAAGTAGAAAGTTCAGGGAAGCATTGCGCCACAGGCTGAGAACTGTTACGTATGAGCAAAAATTATCGACGTGTTGACATTGCACACCTCCGTGCTGATAAAATAGAACAGTTTTGAATATACGTAAAAAGAACACAGTACGTTCGTCGTGGTACGAATTGAATTGCAGACTCTTGGGTATGAGGGAAAATTACCACTTCTACTCGCGTCTACACGACGTTTATATTAGGCCTTCCACACGACTGGTTTGCCTGATACTAAAAAAGTCATGACGTCGAAAGGTTCGACCATCCGGTCGTCCTTTCCTAAAGTTGGTAGGCTTAACAGGAAAGGATGACCGGATTGTCGAACCTTACGACGCTATGAGGTTTTTTTAATATCGGGCAAACCAATCGTGTAGAAGGCATATATGCCGTTATTATAGGACCGTAGGACAGTAATACTGTAAGATGTCCATGTAAAAGTGTGTAACGGGCTTAAATAAATAAATATTAGAGGATCTGACCGCCAATCAGAAGGGTGCAGGTTCGAGTCCTGTCGGCGACATTTATCTTTTCTCGGAAGGTTTTTTCAGTTTGGATGAGTGTTTCAGGCTCATAATTATTGTTTATAAAAATAATTGTTACCCTTTGCGCTATGCACAAAAATCTTGTCTTAAAAACTTTAGTTTATCAATTAATAAATAAATATTCATTTGAGTGGTGAGGTAGTTAAACAATAAATTATTTTCATAATAGAGATTTTTCTTACTTCTTCAACTTTTCCTGGTATACATATATATTCATTTAAAAATAATATAGAGTATATTTGCGCACGTTCCAGAGTGGAAGATACTCTCAGTATCGCCCTGGTGAAAGACCACCATTCAGAATTGAAACGTTGCTTGAAATGGCTTTTAGCCGTGTTTGGTGACCAGATCTGAATAGCCAGGTATTCCCCACCTTCCTCTTCCTCTTCTCCTTCCCTCCCCAATACCTTCAGCCTCACAACATTCCCTAATTGGGAATGCCATAATCTCACTGGCTCCAGACGGTTGGGAGCAGTTGGGACTCTTGTGAGGTATTCATATAAAAAAATATATATATATTTTTTTGTAATAATTGGCATTCAATAAGTGTTTTTAATCATTTTAAAAATTTACTACTTTTAAGGATTTTGTGCTCCCGGTACGAAGTAAAAAATGTTAAAGCCCAAAACTAATGCAAAAAGAAATTCAACCTTGCAAACTCTCATGCTGTAAGATAGCCTTTTTCCGTTTGATTTACGTGCCTCCCAGATAATGTCGGCCTGGTTAGGGACCGTTATCCCGCCTCTAAGGTACTAATGGTAGTTGGAAAGTAATATTTTTCCTCAATTTCTACCGACTGTTTTTATTGCGATCATCTACCGATAGTTTTTTTGTTTTTGTTTTTACTTTTATTACTTCTTAGTCTGGGACATATCCCAGTGAGTTTAAAACCGTTTTTTTTTTATAAAACTTACTGCGAACTTTAAAAAAAAAGTTCAGTAAAGTCCCAATCATAAGTAGGTACCATCAATGGCGTGCACACAATTTTTAATCAGGGTAGGCAGTAGGAAAAATTATTTCGTTAGTAAAGTTGTACTGATAGTTGTACTTGATAGTGGTACCAACAGGTGGCGCTGACAGCTACATTTGTGATTTATACCGAAAGGCACGGCCTTTTTCGACACTAAAACAAACGAGTCTTCCTTTGAATGCGCATTACGCACACATGTACGTTTTTGTGTAGAATACAGAACATTTGAATATGACATGCGCGTCATTTGCATACTTAGTTCCTACTTTTAACATAGTAGAGCGGTTGGTGGGAAGCGCACGGCGCTGCCGCGATTCATAGTTGGAATTTTACGCGTATTTTTTAAAGTAGATTGATTTCTTGCAATAATTTTATAAATGTGAATGTTTTTATGTTAGTAAAGTACGGTTGGCAGCGCTTATGTGCCTATATGGAATGCACACCTCTGGGTAGCATGGGCATTATGATATCGGCTCTAGGTAAACCCTCTGATCAAAAAGAATGAAATAAAAAATTTATTGAATTTTTCAGCGAGGAATGACCCCACCCCGAGCATGCAGTACATCGACCCGGCAATGATAGGGATACTAGCTGCAATGGCCCTTATGTTCGTCATCATCTGCGTCGTTCTACGACTGTTTAGCAAGTAAGTCAAATACTTTACTCCAACAAATGATTGATCATTAGTCATCATTGCCTGTTAAATTAGAACAGGTAGTATAATATCTGTGTAATACTTAAAACATCAGACCTCCCGGTAACAAAGTTGATTTTTTTTTCCAGGGCCCGTTGGCGTGAGAACCGCACCATCTTCAACACACCGAACCCCCGTCTGATGAACGTCTCCCTACTAAGGGACTCCAAGCTACTGCACGGACAGGAGCGGAGGGGCTCCCGCGCCTCCATGCGTGCCCCCTCTCGCCAGCCCAGCCAGGCCGAGCTGAGGCCGCACTCACCTAATGCGGGACAAGGTGAGATACACCACAGTTAGCTTAGATGGGAATGAGCTTCATTGGTGGAGGTGATGACATCTTAGATGAAATAATGTTTACCTGATGATTACATTGTCAAGTTTTCTGAAAACTTAAAAAAAAAATATTGTTTCTACATAAAAATGGTTGACACTGTATGCCATGTTCTCAAAAAAAATCAAATTAGGTACATCCTTTCAAGAACATTGTAAAAATGTCATGCAAACATTAAAAATTATAAATTATAAAACTATATTATTAAGTAGGTAATATAAAATATAACTTTAAATACCTTAAATATAATAACAATCATTTCCATCCAACCATTTTGCAAAATATAATCATCTGTAATAAAACTCATCTTTTATCCGATCATCTAAAGCTTTTTTTGCTTCAACGCAGCGCTATAGAAGAATCGTCTTAAATTACGATGAGTTCCTGAACATTATTATTTGTATTATTGTATAAAAGCCTTCCAAACATTCCTGGAACTACAGGGTGTGCACTTGTGTTTGTTTTTAATGTTTAATTCAATTACCCGCACATCCGAATCTGACTTTTACCTCTTCACGTTTTGTAGATACAATGAGCAAAATATGATTACCTAATAAAATGGTCCGCTTGGCTTGGAGAGACCAACACGCTACTTTCAGACTAAAAACAATGCTTTTACTCCTCTAGCTCTGATGACAGCTTGTTAACTCATCCGCTGTTTGCCGATTCTGCATTAATGATAACTAACGAAGACTTGTACAAAATGGACCTAAGTAAAATAAAAGAATTAAGGTAAAAAAGAAACCTATTATCTTAGCAATCTGTTTTTTCAATTTCGCACTGACACAACTTCTTCTACTTCTTCTCTTTTACAAGTAATGCTTCACCTACTCATTCCTTCATAATTCTACTGTGTACATTAGTTGAAATAACATACTCAAGAGGATTACCAGGCTTTTGTACGTTCAAAATATATATTAATCTGATATTACTTATCAACTTCGTGGAAAATTTATTAATCTGTATGTCGTTATTATTTCTGCAAACCTTTGCAAATTACGTAGATATACAATCTGCAATAATTGAAAGGCTATATATCATAATTACAACGTTCAATGACATATATATTTAGTTTATCAATCAATCATGCTTTTTATACAGTTGGCGCAACATTCATCATCACTTTAAATTACATATTATGTTTTCACTATAAATTATTTCAAATAACACAATAAATGAAACAACAGAATAAATAAATAATGGAACAGAAACAACATCTATAGTTATGGGCAACCCGTGGCCCGAGGGTTATTTCAATTTGTTTTCCTTAAATGTATTTATTTCCCACCAACCAGTTTTGTCATTGACTTGATCTCAGGGTACTATATAAAATTATGTTTTTTTAGCTTCAGTTTGTGTCTGTGTTTTATTTAGTTATTAATTCTATCTATGGTTAGTTTTGGTTGTAAATTTAATTATTTAAAAATTGATCTTTAAGTGATTTATTGATACAGAGATGGTCTGCCTAATTTTTGGGCCGCACCTGATCTACGCAGTTAAATATATATTATAAATGTATAATTTTTTCTTCTAAATGCCTTCTAACTGGTAAATTTATTTTATTAGAAGTGTTTACTGTAAAAGTGGTGAAAGAGAAATCAGTTGAATATATTGACGACCCCGTGAAAAGAATCTAATATATTTTTTGCACATCTATTACACAACAGGAGCAAATTAATGTTTTTATATTTTTATTTTTTAGAATATTCAAAATGTCAAAAAGAATATTTGACACATTTTTAAGACATTTTTTTTATGTAAACTTTTTAAAATCTACTAAATTGAATTGTACTTTAACCAGAAATTGGCGTTAAAAGGGAAATAATTTTTTTATAAAAGGCCAATGTGTTTGTCTTACTTCTAAGTAATAGTTTCATTGTGTAACAGATCTTCAGATTTGGAGCAGATACTTTTCGAATAGTACATCAATATATAATATGTTTAGACATATTTCACAATATTGAACATAAATTCTAGAACAGTAACCAAGCAACGACAACTAGAAAACCTTTAACAAAATCAACTTAACAATATTTGCATTAATATTTTTCACTAAATATTGTGGAATGTCTGACATAGACACTGTTTACATTACTGTTAACTTAACCTTTCCCTTACGGTGTTAGAAAATTTCGTCTCCGGTGCTGTACACTCAGTGCACAGTTTACCCATTTGTAGTTTTGTGATTTTAAATTAACATTTTGTGATTTTAAATTAACCTAGTTAACATTTTTTACTCATGTAAATCATTTTTATAATATGTACTTATATATGTATATATAAGTAAAATATTGTGTATAAATGCTGAAAATGGGAAAAACATTGGCCACACATAAAACGCATTATTGCTATCAGACCACCCGCGACTAGCTACTACTGATAACCGCGCATCATGGAATGGTGAACGAAACCCAAACCCCTTTCGCTCACTACCGCACCACTCAGCAAATTAGCAACGCTCATAGACATACATTGACTATTTTTTCCCAGGTTTTTTCAAAACAACGTTTTTTCTGTTGTTTTCGATAAATAAAATATTGTAATTAATAGATAAATGTATTGCGGAGGAATACCTAAAATATGAAATCTGTGTTTAGTATATTTAAATAATTACAGATTCAGTTGACAGCACCGGCAAGGAAAGGTTAAAAATACTTGAATTAACATTATTGAAAACTCTAGAAATTATTTGAATAGGTACTGGTAATCCTTCACTAATCTTTCTCTCATATTCTTGCTGTAGTTTATGAAAACCATAGACAATCACAAATAACTAATTATATTTCTTAGAATTTTAAAGTAAGTATTAATCTAAAATAAAAAAATCTAAATATAAATTTTCTAAATTTAATTTTGCGGTATATAATAATAGTATGTTTCAATGTATATTCCTAAGTTTAGATAAATCTTCTTCCCTTGAAAAACTCTTTAGAAATATATACTTATGCATATTGTTCTTGACTTTTAAAAGCCAAGAATGGCAAAAACATAAAAGATTTCTTTAAATTCAAAATCGCTTGTTGGATAGTTAGTTTTTTACTAACTAGGAGAATTTTTAATAAACTTCCCTAAAATTAAATAATCAGGTATAGGCAAATCATTTTAGAGAGATTTTTACTTGTTTAGTGGTGCACACCGATAGTTGTTCAAATTGGTTTAAAATAGTTTGGAACACCAATCAATCGCCCACAATCCCCCCTTACCCCGCAGAAGTCCTGCTATACAGTACACCACTACACAAGCAATAAATTCTTAAAAATAATTATACTGTATTTGATGGAAACGAAAATCTAATCTTTCATAATACATTTGGAAGTTTCTTGCTAATTTTTATTTAATTAATGTTTCAGGTCGCCGAGAATCTCGTGCCAGCAGTAATGCTTCCGCCACGTCTTCTCACTCCAACAGGAGTCCCACTGGGAACCACAATCATCTCTACATTAATCCCAAGACAGAAAACGTGACCATAGAGGTCCAAGAGCAAAAAGCGTAGACATTAGCCAATGTCCTATACATCCACACTCCGCCTGTGTGAACATCCGCACAAACGAATAAACCATTCGTAACAAATGTTACGTGAGATTAGCAAATTGCCTGATGCAAAATTAATAATATTGTACTGCATTCTAGCGAGTATTAGTAGTGAGATAAATTAAATTAAAACTAACAAACTTCTGTCTCTATCCAAAAAATAATCTGCTTCGGCAATAATCTTTCACGAAATCATCGTCACAACATGTAAAAAAATACATGTTGAAGAAACTTACAACACCTCATAAATGGATAAACATCTTTACAAGCCTTAAGACCAGCCATTAGCCATTAGCCATACGCCATACAGTACCACAATATAATGTATGAAGCAATATGGGTGTCGCTTCGTTCATCTGTTAAATTGGAGGTTGACTCTTTACCCATGTGATTTAAAATTTATTAAATTAGGGACCACCGATCTACGCTTGCTCGTTCTACAACCGCTAGTGATGCATCATCTTCGCTAAATAATTATCCAAAGATTCCATAGTCATTCTTGTATAGGATATTTCCCTTAGCTTAAATTAGCTTGTGCAAGTACCATTAATATAATCGAATTAAACACGATACGTGTTGATTGAATACAAACAGCATTAGTGTGTATTTAGGGTTATAAGATAGGATAAAGGAGCATGTATTGCATTGTAGCGCAGTAAGGCAGTTATTATCCCGAAACTTAGAATTCTACTAGAACGATTGACAGATTTGCGCTTGCCTGGAAGTAGAGCAGTCTAGTAATCATGTATTACAATAAGTGAGTTGAAATAATGCTTGATAATCAACATTAAATGATTACTCTTTGAATCTTACTAGTATTTACTTCATAAAGCACAAATACTTATACAACGTATTCTAATTGTGATCTACATAAAGTCTTTTGCACAGGAAAAATAATAATTCTAACACAAATTACAATTGCATAACCTAGCTGTAAGAAGTATCTAAGATTAAAGTGAATATATTGCTCTAAGAGTAGCACTAAAGCCTTATTACTCTGTTTCCAGCAGAAGCTCTATCTATTCTCCAATAATAATTAACATTTAATTCTATGGCCACGGACGACGGAATATCGTTTAAGATCTATTTACATATAATTATTATAGCAGAGTAATTTTCTATGCCTTTTGGATGATAAGCTATTCACAGGGGAGATTATATGCAATTTGCTGTGAATTCATCAATGTTTTATATAAAGCTTGTTGTATGTAATGTAACTCGGAATAGGTCAAGACACGTCCGCGTACCCGTAGGGCGCACACAGCCTCTGCTACATCTGGCGCTGTACCCAGTACGCAGTACGTAGGCACTAGGAGATCTGCTTTTAAAATGAATTGTATACGGGGAAGATACTATTCATTTTAAAAGCAAACTGTGTATTTGTCAAGTCAAATTAATTTACACATTTTCTATAAACTTTATGTATGCTCAGTTATACGTCCAATTCTACAATTTTATATTTACTTTGTAAAGTTTTGATGCTCGGTTTGATATCTATCATAAAGTTCTTAGGGTTGCGATAAGGAAGAAGCTTCTCTGAAGAAACTTATTAAGTAAGCTACACAAAGCATTTCTAGTTCGGGTCTTTGTAAATCAAGTAGGTAGATTAATAAGGAAATACTCAGTAGTTGAAATTTCTTTACTTCTAACAATATTTTAAGAATAGTTTTTTTAGATGTTAATTAAATTTTTAATGTTTTCGTGTATGTGTGTTTGAATGCTTCCACAATTTTACTCAAATTAATTTTAATATTAAAAATGCATTAAATGGCGTGTTTCAATTTTGGGGAAGAAATTGAGACAAATCGTTTAATAATTATGTAACTTAAGTCACAATAACATTGTTCCGCTTACTTTACCGTAACACTTTGATATTTCTCGGTACAAAATGCAACTCTTTGATTATGATTGGTAATTATTTGCCGTTATTGTGTCCCCACTAAAGGTGGGTTGTTTTCCCTTCATTTTGTTTCAAACAAATGTGATCGATGATGAACTGTTTTTACTTCTGATTCCGATTTTTATGTGTATTGCTAAATAATAAAATGTAATCACAATTATAATATAACTGCAAATCATAAATCTTTTAATAAAACTCTTACTTCTATAAAAATATGTTTTATTTCGTCATCTTGAACAGAATATATACACAAAAAAAAAATACTGACACATGCGAATGGTAATAAGAAATTCTGTTTGGTTATGTGTAAAATGATTGTTTTCTTATAATGTTATAGAACACTTGAAATGGCACAGTTGAAAGATGAATGCATTTCATCGGTAAGATTTTTTTGCTCTCCAATCTAAATATTCATCAAACTCATCTTCATCATCTGAACTGGCCTTGTCACAATCCATGGTGGCGGTATTTTCCAAATCTTTTTGATTTTTAGCATCTTCTTTCTTCTTTTCAAGGTCCAAAACTCTGAAAGAAAATTAAATCGTACAATGAAATAGGGGAGGTGAAGGAGAAAATACTGTCACTACAAATTAATCATCGTCGTCATTGGCACTACAAAGGCCACCTCTAGGAAATGTCTCCACTCTTGCCAACCTCCAGCTGTCTCCCCTAGTTCTTAAGCCCTGAGATGCAGTGTGGGCCTCCTCAGAACCCAACCATCTAATTTTATGTCCCCCAAAAATCCCCATGGACAAGGTATGTAGCAAGATAAAAATAGTGAGTAAATAATAAATAAATGTAGATGACAAAAATTCCACAATTCATAACGTTTTTAATTTAACAGCAATGAAAATATATTATACTAAATGTTCTACAACATTGTTCAAACGGAAAAATTAAAAATTCAAGTACCTAGACCAATTCCTAATTTGTTCATCAATCTCATCTATTTGTCTCTCTGCCGTTGCTTCCTCATGCTCCCCCGCTATAATGGCCGCCGATACACTGGTCTCTTCCTTCATCTCCTTCTGGAACTTCTCCCACTCCTCTTCTATAGGGTCTTTGTACTGGACATTTCTGGCCTAAGATATTGTATAAAAAGGGGTAAGTTGACAGAAAAAATAATGTTACACATAAAAATAAAATCGGGTAAGCTGCAAATGAAATCATCATTGGCAAATTAAATGTAAAAGGTATTAAGATATTATTAGAAAAGAACATGAGAAAAAATTGCATCTGTCAAGTTTTTATGTATTCATTGTGACTTAAAAAATGACTTGTGAAATAAAAAATATAAATAGGCATTGAAACAACCTGCCCCGACAATAATGACAATTCATCTTTTTGTATAACAGGAAAACAATAATACATATTTTTGTTCAGTTGGTTGGACTGCCTGTCAACTGTCAGTAAGTACTATGATTTTGGCTAATGTCATTCGCAATCAGGCTTTCAGAAGTGGTATGTTATCAAGTGTTAAGCGAGTTAAAATGAATCTCAGTTCACAAAATACCGACATTGGAAAATGGATGAGCCTTGTCAAGCAAGCGGTACCCATTCTGAATAATGACAAGCATAAAGGACAAGATGGAAGGATAGGAATCGTTGGGGGCTCCTTGGAATACACTGGAGCTCCATATTTCGCCGCCATCAGCGCTTTAAAGTTAAGTAGCAGTGATTTGCGTAATAAACTATCTTAATTATTCAACTGCCGATAAAATATTCTATTTCGTTTTTGAAATACTCAAAATTGATTCATAATCTAATAACTGAAACAATATAACCCAGTGGAAGTACTTTCCTAAATAATATAACAAGGGATTACTTTCTATTTACATACTAATTTAATAACTGAAACAATATAACCCAGTGGAAGTACTTTCCTAAATAATATAACAAGGGATTACTTTCTATTTACATAATAATTTAATAACTAAAACAATATAACCCAGTGGAAGTACTTTCCTAAATAGTATAACAAGGGATTAGTTTCTATTTACATAATAATTTAATAACTGAAACAATATAACCCAGTGGAAGTACTTTCCTAAATAATATAACAAGGGATTACTTTCTATTTACATAATAATTTAATAACTGAAACAATATAACCCAGTGGAAGTACTTTCCTAAATAGTATAACAAGGGATTACTTTCTATTTACATAATAATTTAATAACTGAAACAATATAACCCAGTGGAAGTACTTTCCTAAATAATATAACAAGGGATTACTTTCTATTTACATACTAATTTAATAACTGAAACAATATAACCCAGTGGAAGTACTTTCCTAAATAATATAACAAGGGATTACTTTCTATTTACATAATAATTTAATAACTAAAACAATATAACCCAGTGGAAGTTACTTTCCTAAATAATATAACAAGGGATTACTTTCTATTTACATAATAATTTAATAACTGAAACAATATAACCCAGTGGAAGTACTTTCCTAAATAATATAACAAGGGATTACTTTCTATTTACATAATAATTTAATAACTAAAACAATAGCAACTCCAGTGGAAGTACCTTTCCTAAATAGTATAACAAGGATTAGTTTCTATTTACATAATTTAATAACTGAAAACAATATAAATTCCAGTGGGAAGTACTTTCCAGTCAATATAACAAGGATTACTTATTTACATAATAATTTAATAACTGAAACAATATAACCAAAGCAATTTCCTAAATAATATAACAAGCGGGATTTCTATTTACATACTAATTTAATGACCGAAACAATATAAATCTAGTGGAAGTATAAATAATATAACAAGGGATTACTTTCTATTTACATAATAATTTAATAACTGAAACAATATAACCCAGTGGAAGTACTTTCCTAAATAGTATAACAAGGGATTACTTTCTATTTACATAATAATTTAATAACTGAAACAATATAACCCAGTGGAAGTGCTTTCCGAAATAATATAACAAGGGATTACTTTCTATTTACATAATAATTTAATAACTGAAACAATATAACCCAGTGGAAGTACTTTCCTAAATAGTATAACAAGGGATTACTTTCTATTTACATAATAATTTAATAACTGAAACAATATAACCCAGTGGAAGTACTTTCCTAAATAATATAACAAGGGATTACTTTCTATTTACATAATAATTTAATAACTGAAACAATATAACCCAGTGGAAGTACTTTCCTAAATAATATAACAAGGGATTACTTTCTATTTACATAATAATTTAATAACTGAAACAATATAACCCAGTGGAAGTACTTTCCTAAATAATATAACAAGGGATTACTTTCTATTTACATAATAATTTAATAACTGAAACAATATAACCCAGTGGAAGTACTTTCCTAAATAATATAACAAGGGATTACTTTCTATTTACATAATAATTTAATAACTGAAACAATATAACCCAGTGGAAGTACTTTCCTAAATAATATAACAAGGGATTACTTTCTATTTACATACTTCGTGAGACCATAAGTGACTAGTTAGGGCAAGGAGGCTCCATCGAAACCAGAATCAAGGTAGCTTCTAAAAACCTGGGCAAAACAAAAACTGTACTGTACAGGCCCTGGGGGAAATAATTTCCCTATCATCTTTGGGGATGCTGTGTGGAGGGTATTTTAGGGGATAAGGAGTGAACCTGGGTCTTCAAGAGAAGTATTAGTATTCATATATTCCTGATGAAGTATCACTTTCTAAAGATGTAGATGTCTATTTATATTTATAAAGTGGTGAAAACAAAGTGTATTTTTAATTCATTTATTAATAATGACGTCACAAAGTGAATACCAATAGTTTGAAGAAATTATAATATATAGTACATTTGCAGCACGTTCCAGAGTGGTAGATACTTTCAGTATCGCTCTGGTGAAAGACCACCATTCAGAATCAAAACATTCCCTGAAATGGCTCTAGCTGTGTTTGATGACCATATCTGAATAACCAGGTACTTCCCCACCTTCCTCTCTCCCATCTCCTTCCCCTCCCCATTACCGTCAGCCTCACAATATACCCTAATTGGGGGTGCTATAGTCTCGGTGATTCCAGACGATTGGGAGTAGTTGTAAGTTTTTTTAAACATACTTAAGGCTCAAAATCCCTTGAAAATCTGACCTTTCCGAATGGGCTCCATAGCATGCGTTGGCATTGAACAGAATAATGTGGATGCGCATTACGGTATTGGGGTGTTTCACAGGTTATAAGACAAACACATTCAATTTACAATATAATGCAGTTAAATAGTTTAGACTCACGATTTGAATAATTCATCTAAATTATCAAAATCATTCAGAATTTTGTTTCGTACTAATGCCGAATAACAACAATAATGATTATGGTTATGAAATTCTAATTTTATCTTGAATTGATAATCAACACCACAAAAATATTATTGAATTTTATCAGTAAAAGATGCGATATTATTCCATTGAATGCATTTTAACCGCCATCAAGTATGTAAATAAAAAATTTGTGGTAAAACAATATTGTTTTCGTATACTACGCTGACAGAAGCAGATTTATAAATGATTTTTATGTCAATCTATATATATATAAAAATCAATCTAAGTTTGTTTGTTTGTCCTCGATGTTCTCGAAAATTACTCTACCGGTTTTGCTAAAAATAGCACAGTTTGTTTTTATAAAAATAGTGCCGGGAAGGTTTAGAAAGTAGTTTGAATGAAATCCAATATGTAAAACTGTTGCTATAATGTTTTAAAATTAGTATGAAAAACATTGAACCCGCCATGTTTTATTTAGGTTAGCCACAGATTGCATATTCAAAAGAAGAAGGTTTTTTTGGGTAAAATATTTTCAAAATGGAAAACACGAATAGGTACCTACTTAAGAACTTTATGATTTAGTATTTTCAAGAAAAAAACGTTTGGAATGAAATAAAATATTCAAATGAATGTTTCTTTATTTGGAAATAGTTGCTTTCACTGTCAAATCAATTATGGCACCCAATCGACAGGCAAGGAAGAATTCACAACTTGATAACTTTATTAAAAAAATATACGAGGTTTGTTCAAAAGAAAAGGTGAATTTCGAATTTTTTTGAAGTATTTATTTATTCATCAATATCCATTTTCTCCCCTTCAAAGTAATCCACCTCAGATATAATGCACTTATGCCAGCGCTTCTTCCGATCCTCGAAGCACTTCTGGAATGCGCTTTTCGGTATGGCCATCAGCTCGTTCTTCGATTCTGACTTTATCTCATCAATTGTGGCAAAACGCTTTCCTTTCGTTGGTCTCTTCAGTTTCGGGAATAGGAAAAAGTCGCAGGGAGCCAAATCTGGTGAATACGGTGGTTGAGGCATGATTACGGTGTTGTTTTTGGCCAAATAATCACGAACAAGCATTGATGTGTGAGCTGGTGCATTATCGAGATGCAAAATCCATGATTTGTTTTTCCACAATTCCGATCGTTTGAGCCGTATTGCTTCACGCAAACGTTGCATAACTTCCTTGTAGTATTCCTTATTAACCGTACGACCTGTTGGCAAGAACTCATGATGCACCACGGCATTGTAATCGAAGAAAACAGTGAGCAAAACCTTCACTTTTGATCAAACTTGGCGTGCTTTTTTCGGTCTTGACTCTTCTGGCCGCTTCCATTGGGATGATTGGGCCTTGGTTTCGACGTCATAAACATATACCCACGTTTCATCACCAGTTATGACCCTTTTGATCAAATCTGGATCGTCATTGATGTCATTCAACAACTCCTGAGCGATACTAATGCGACGTTGCTTTTGCTCAAAATTTAGCAATTTCGGAACAAACTTCGCTGCCACACGTTTCATGCCCAAAACATCTGAGAAAATTGCATGGCATGAGCCGATTGATATGCCAACATCCTCTGCAACTTCCCTAATAGTGATTTTCCAAAACCATTTTCTTCGCTGTTTCAATGTTTTCTTCGTTTGTTGACGTGGTTGCAACACCAGGATGCTCATCGTGATTAACATCTTCTCAGCCTTCTGTAAAGCGCTTGTACCACTTATAAACACTTTTTTGAGACAAAGTAGACTCACTGAATGCCACTGTCAACATTTATAGTGCGTTGGAGCACTTTATTCCATTTTTAACGCAAAATTTAATACATATTCTTTGATACATTTTTTCAAAAGTAAAAATCGACGAACACACAAAAACGTGACTAACCTTTCCAGTTGTCTAAAACAAACCACTAATCCAAAATGGCTGATAATGCTAACATATGATAAACATATGTGTACCAACATAACAACAAAAAAAAATTGATAATCGAATGTAGAGTACACAGCCTGCGAAAATTCAAAATTCACCTTTTCTTTTGAACAAACCTTGTATATATTTAATCCTGAGCAAGGTCGGGTACACATCAGCTAGTTATTAATATTTTAGAAATTAATAACTTTCTGATAGACATTATTAATTGAAACAATCTTAATTAAATAAAGTGATGTCTACAAATTTACAGTGTTACAATAATTATAAGGTAATTTAACACAGCTCTGTTTAGGAATTAAATCACCTCAAGGGTGTTTACATAAATATAATTGTTTTTTTTTTAAATAATCCTTTTTTTACCTTTGAAATGCCAAATTCACGAGAGCTTCAACTTCCGTTATGCGAAAAAGACATTCTGCACGCCATGCGCTTAGCCGTACGATATTTCATAATAACTCACTTATGTTTTACACAATGATGTTTTTGTAAATTATAATATCTTATCTGATAAATGTGTTTATGTATTTATTAAAACTGTATTTTTATAACATAAGTAATTTTTCTGGAATAGCTTCTTATTTTTAGAGAAATGTTTTTTTTCTCCCTCACGTTGCTAAAAAAGTCATATTAAGAGATATAAATATATAATTTTTTTAAATTATATCTTCGTAAAGGCTTAATAAGTTTCTTTCTAAATAAAAATAAAAACTTAAGTATACGGTTTTCCTGTGAATACATATAAAAATGTAACTTTGAAAATATTTTTTGCTTTCATCGGTTATGGTGCGCATTCATTTCAATTATTTATTACCTGACTTGTGCCGAACTTCAAGCAATGCAAAATCCCTCATCTGATTGACTATTTTGTTGAAAGGCAATCAAGATTCATTCAAAAATGCTACCGAAAGGAAGAATAAAAACCATTAAATAATAATGCTGGATATGAGTGGCAATAACCATTGTTGACAAGTGACAAATACAAGTCTTGCGATGTCGATGTTCATTTCCGGCACACTAGCGGTTAAAAAAAGACAAAAATTCCTGAGTTACGAATAACCTGACAATATTATAAATATTCTTACTGTGTGTTAAGGGGAACGGCTGCGCACAAAACTGAATTTTAGATTGGAAGCCAAAATACCCATCCAAACGGAATGATCTATTTTTTTTAATTAAGGGTTTAGTAAATATCTAGTACGGATGAGAAGTATTTTAGTTATTTTTGTTTTAATTTTTTAAGTATGTGACATGAAAAAAAAATCAATTTTCATAATTTTAGAGGCAGCTTAGAATATTATTTGCGGGTATATCGTACTTTTTAAAAAATATATCACATTTGCTATGTAAGTATGATTACATAAATAAAAATATAAAAATAAAACATTTTAAAAAAAATGTTTTTTTCGGGTCGATATTTTTTAATTCTGTATAGCAAATTTGTGTTCCACTGTAAATTGGTGTTTTTAATTTAATTTAGAGTCCACCATAATGCTTATTTTAATATTTAAAAAAAAAAAAAACAATTATATTTCATCATATTTTCAAAGCAGATGGGTTAAAACCTTTTTTTTAAATCAACGTTTAGCCCCTAAATAATTGTTAAAGATATCTCTATAATCGCGAAAAATCAATCCTTTAATGGCCGATATTTCATAAGGTAAAACAAAAATAAATAAAATACTTCTCATCCGTACTAGATATTTACTAAACCTTTCATTAAAAAAATAGATCATTCGATTTGGATGGGTATTTTGACCTCCAATCCAAAATTCAGTTTTGTATGAAACAGGCACCGCAGCCGTTCCCCATAAAAACGCATTTGATATTTATATTATTATTTTTGTTTTGACAAGTTTATTTTAATGTAAACAACGCTAAGTAAATGACACAGACGTGCTGGAACTTGTAGTGGATTTATTATAACAAATTGTACATTGAAATAGAACTAATCAAAACAAAATGTCCATAAATTATTACATATAGTACATAAATGCCCTAGAAAATTCCAAAAATAGTGTGTTATTAACCATATAATGGGCTAATTTATTTATTTTGATCATAGGTGGGAGCTGACTTGTCTCATGTATTCTGCACTAAAGCCGCAGCACCAGTAATTAAATCCTACAGTCCGGAACTCATCGTACATCCGTTGTTAGACGTGGAAAACAGTGTGGCAGCAGTGGCTCCGTGGCTGGACAGGATCCACGTCCTCGTCATCGGACCAGGTTTGGGAAGAGATCCAGAAATACTCAATAATGTTTCAGCAATAATACAACTCTGCAGATCACTCAAGAAGCCACTGATAATAGATGCAGACGGTCTGTTCCTCATCACGGAAAACATAGATTTGATCAGAAATTACCCACATCCTGGAATTATCCTCACTCCGAATAAGATTGAGTTTGAACGCCTGTATAAAGTCATCAAGTCCCCAGACGCAAAAACCGATGAAGTGACGATAGACTTTAATAAATTGGGAAAAAACATCTTGGTATTAAGGAAGGGAAGCACGGATGAAACATTCAATACCGATCCTGAAACGCATTGGACAAATAGCATGGGTGGTTCTGCAAGACGTTGTGGAGGACAAGGAGACTTACTAGCGGGGTCTATGGCCACATTCTTCAACTGGTCAATAAGGAACTTGGATTATAAGGGTTCCATGGTCCCTGCTGCTGTGGCGGCCATCGCAGCTTCTAGACTCACCAGGTCTTGTAACCGAAAGGCTTTCCTCACGAAGGGACGGAGTATGGTTTGCTCCGATATGATTGATAAAATACATCAAGCTTTCGATGATGAATTTGAACATACTTCTTAAAGTGACAATTTTTACAAATTATTATGATTATAAGATATAATATTTTAAACATTTTTTAATAAATTTAATAAAGAACTTTAAAGTGAAATTTTATTATGAATGAGAATACCGATACTTTTCAGATAAAATAAATACCAGTTTGTTTAATACATACCTTAGCATCCATTTTGGGATCATCAAAAAATCCTTCAGGGAGGACATCTTCCCCATCTGCAATTTCTTCTGTTTCAGCATTAGTTTCATCTGCCACTTCTAGAAAATATAATGTTCATTACATTTATTATTTAATGTACAATATTATTATATTTATTGAGAGTGGCCAGCAGGAATAAGAGACACACTTATGAACTTATCTTCGTGTTTGGAGACTTTGGTATCAAGATTGTGTGGGTTTCTAGAAGATTTAAAAAAAATACTATCTTTACAAAATAAAAATTCAGATTAGAAGCATGTCTGTATTACTTCGTCAGAGAGTTGGTTTAAATTTGTAACATACAAAGTTATTAAAAATACTATCTTTACAAAATAGAAAATCAGATTAGAAGCATGTCTGTATTACTTCTGGTGTCAGAGTGTTGGTTTAAATTTGTTGCATACAAAGTTATTAAAAATACCTTATGATAAACATTCTTAAGGGCGAGAGGGACGTCGGAGAGTTATTATTTATTAATTCAAAATAATGATAGTATTATTACGCAATACGATAAAAATAATGTTTTTAAATAGAAAAATATTTATTAAATATTTTATAAATTTACATAGGGCTTAGTATTTATCAAAATCTAATCAGAAATATTACTTTTTCTGACCGTCCCATTGTTGTTTACAAAATATTTAAAATACGAACATGATTTTTGATGTAGAGAAAAGTATTTTAAATCCTTTATCGTTGCGTTTTTGTTGTAATCCGCATTACAAAAAAAAAAAACATTAAAGTTACGTAGTGTTCATAAAAAAATTAAACCGCAAGCTGTTCTTTTTTTTAAATTTATCTTATTGACATGTTACAGAAAAACCTTCACAGTATTTTTTAAGGATATTCAACTTTTTAAATGTTTTTGCAAAACATGCGTAGAACGGTCAGAAATGTGTAATATTTCTGATTATATTTTGATAAATGCTAAGCCCATGCAAATTTAAAAAAAACGTAATAAATATTTTTCTCTTTAAAAACACCATGTTTATCGTATTGCACAATAATATTATCATTTATTTGAATTAATAAATAATAACTCTCCAACGTCCCTCTCCCCGTTAACTTAATTTGGGAATTATTTGGGCTTTGAATATCTACATATTTGATTTAACATTCTCAGACTACAAAGAATATATTTATCTTAGTTGTCCATAAGATATCGCAAATATGTGAATATTTTTGTCCAGACTGAGAGGCATTCGGCACATTGGCTAGACAAGTGCGAACAAGTATCGAGCAATAGGTGACCACTAATAGAAATAGATTTGTAAAAAGAATTTACTTTGTGGCTTGCCATGATTATAATATAAACATATTTATATTACTAATAGAAATGTCGAAATATATTATTATAGTAGTGACGGGTTATGACTCATTTTGTTAAGAGCGGGAGTCACGGTACCAGCTCAACATTTTCGTATGACTCAATTGAACGACAGCTCATTTATGAGCCGGAACATATTAAGAGCTGACTCCCAGTTAATGAGCTCATACCCCAGTTCATATGACTCCCAGCTCCCACGGCACCCAGCTCCCAGCATATAGGTAGGTACAAAACGTCCAGATGCCAGACCGTCAGGCATCGTTCACGTATTGTACAGTGCCTGCACATGTAAATGCAGTAATTATTCTTATCTCTATACACAAATGTGAACCCTTGAAAACAACTGATTTGAGATGCGTCATGGTGCCAAATATTAAAGTGTCACGGTCGTGGGCATAATTTAGCCTTGTAGAAATTAGACACATATATGTTGATTTTATATAAACAAATTAGAATAAAGGACCTTATTTAAAGATGCGTTATCATAGAAATGCGTAAGAATACTATCAAACATATGAAATACGTAGATGAATAAACAATCTTTCTTAAGTGGTTCCAAGGTTTGTTAAAAAGAGTCACAATTAAATTGAGCCATGGTACGGTTTACTAGGAGTCGTACGCTCACGGCTCGTCAAAATGAGCTGGCACAAATGAACAGCTCGTTCATGAACGACTCCTCGCTACATTAGAGTAAAGAATGACTTCATACATTTTGACGACATAATTATTTATTTGCTAGTTGTGCATGTGTTGTGTGAACTGTTTGGATAAAGCTATGTATATACAACCAGTTAAAAGATCAGGTTTGGCGTGATACTAATATTTTTGATAAATATTTATAAGATGACAGCAATCCGTTTTTATATAAAACCATCAGAAAATAATTTTTATATGCTTATGCACATTTAGGTTGTGATTTATGCATATTGAACTTCATGGGTAAAATATTAACAGTTAAGTGATTTTTCAAAATGAAACTAGAAGTAAAATGTCTTACCATCGTTAGACATAGTCTGTAAATTCTCATTATGTTCATGTTTAGGTACCACTTCAGTCTGCGAGCTATCAGTGTTTTTATTTACGGCACCATTATTCAAATCAAAAAAGTCTGCTGGTACTGCGATAGAACTTGTGGAGTTTTTCAAGATTCCCTTAATTTTTTTAGATGACCCGGGAGGCGGTGACGCGGGTCTTTTGAGAGTTGTCACGGGGGCTTTTGTGCTTGTGAAATTCTTTGTATGGGCCTTGAGTTTCTTGGCATAATCAATATTTTCTTTGTGTTGTTTTGTGTTTATATGAACATTCCATACACCTTCTGACCTAACAATCGTTTTGCACAATGCACAAGTAAGTTGCCCAATATCGTTGTATTTTGCTAAAGGTGAATCAATCCTTTTCGTGACCCTTTGTAGTTGTAATTTTTCCTTGTGATCTGTCATAAGCCTTCGAAGATCATCCTGAGACACCTTCTTTTTTGAAAGGCGAAATGTTGCTGACATGTTTGATTGTTCATGAAAAACTATTGAAGGTTTGCAATTTAAGCTATACTATTAAATGCGAAATTAACAATACTTTTCTTTTTAGGTTACTGCGTAAACTAGTAAACGTCAAACAAACAGAAAAAATAACGTCAAAAATTATTATACCATAGATATTATAGATAATAATTACGCCAAGGTCGCCAAGTCAAGTTCTGAATAGTGGTATATCCGATATCAATTCTGAGCATTGACTTTTTTTAAAATTTATTGCGCGTATTTCAAAAGATTCATTATTCCTTCAAGGTTCTCACACTTCTCAAAGGTATAGCATAAAAACGGAATTTTCGTATTATTTTTTTTTAAATCTTTACTGCTTCACCGATTAAATCGAAACCATAATGTGTGATATAGCCTTTTGTAATCACCTAAAATAATTGACCGAATTCACCGAAATATTTAGATTTAAAATGTGCATTTTAAATAATAGGAATTCCCAGATTAGACCGGCCATAAAATAAATTTAGTACAAAGGCTAGCCGAACCTATTGTTAGGAAAAATCGTAACTAAAATAATATAATCTTAACTGCTATTTTGGGAAAGCCCGCAATTCCGTTGGAATTTTATGAGACGGCAATAAACACCTCAAAGGAATTGAGCCGAACGACGGAACAAAAGGCCGCTGAACAATGCGGGTTAAAAGATAATACCTACAGGTAGACAGGTAGACAGAAGGACAGTGGGCTCTAGGAGACAGTCGATTGCCAGAGTCCGCCCAGGACGGAGAGTCGATTGCCAGAGTCCGCCCAGGACGGAGAGTCGATTGCAGTAGTCCGCCCAGGACAGACGAGTCGGTTGCAGTAGTCCGCCCAGGACCCACAGTCAAGTGAAACCTTCCGCCCAGGAAGGTTCCTATTCTCGCTCCTTGGAGAGGCCGCCCAGGTCCTCTACGCTCTACGAATTCTACGCTTCCATCCCAGAAGGAAGTAACTGATCTTCGCCCTTCGGAGATCAACATCGGAGACCGCCCAGGCCTCTGATTATCGCCGCGTTGCACCTACTCCCGATCCGGAGGTACACGAATACGTTGTGCGAACGCGAGGACTCTACATACAACGCAGCCACTGGACCTGGACATCCATCACCAAAAAGGGAAGTGCCTGACTCTAATCATAATTCCTCCCACAACATAAGCCAGTGAACCTCTAATTTTAAGTACAAAGACTTTAACAGTAGAACTAAGTAATTGCCTAAGCCAGTGAACCTCTAATTTTAAGTACAAAGACTTTAACAGTAGAATTAAGTAATTGCGTATCTAGTTTTATTGAATTTATTATGTGTAATTAAGATTTACACTAGTTTTAAGACTAACCCCACGACTATCAAAATAAATTACTTGTAACTACCTAAGATCGCATTTCTATTCCTCCCTTTTTGCGTTATTCCTAGAATAATACCTACTGCCCGACGCACCGTCATATCATGTGTTATGTTATAAACTTTATTTTATTTTTATAGGTGCAACTTTATTTGTATTAAATCTTCGTAACCTTGTATCATAAAAAAAGATGTGAAGAAAACCTTCCCCTCTGTTTTGCACCTCCTTGTATCTATATTCATTTTTTGTATTATTGGTAATAATAACTAATGAGATAGTAACTTAGATTCCGTCCTGGGTCCCGAGAAAGGGGAGTGAAAGAGGCGGACATGAAAATTATATTTTTAAAAAATTCGGTGGCATCGAATAGAACTAGCATTTTAAAAATACTGAACTAGAAATTAAACATTATTTTTTATGCGACAAGTTTTATTTATTTTTATATGACGGGTCAATGGATGAGTCAGCATCGCATCTGGGTCCCACCCAGGCGTCGTGAATTTAATTCCTCGCCTGGCCAAGTCGTCCATCACGACATGAGCAAGATTTTCTGTTTACTGTGATGGTAGCAGGAAAATTTCCAAAGCTGTCAAGTTATTCGTAACCTGGAAATGTTTGCCTTTCTTAAAAAAATAAAATATGTGTATTGGTTAATTAAAAATGACTGTTTTAATTACAAAAAAAATGATTGTAAAGCATAGAGGTATTATAAATAAAATCAACGTTCTTGGCAAAATCACTCTAAAAAGTTATTCCCGCGCGTGAAGTACGATGGGGGGCGAAGCGGCTGTCGATGTCAACCGAATCCTTCCGACCGCGAACGAACGGAACGCAGCGCGCGACCCGGAGCATTGATTTCCGGCGGCGTGTGCCGACTTCCAACGCCCTTTGAGTTTTTTTTAGCAATAAACATGCCAATTTACAATATATTGACTATGGTAAAACCGATGAAAGGTTACATTATTCTTTCTATTCTTTCCAGAACGCCTTGTGATTACAACCGCATGCCTTGGACGAGTGGTTGTAATCGACTGAAGCCCATGTTATCTCAATTATATTTCATTTATGTTGCCCATATTTCGAAAACTGATGTTTACTCCATTTATATGCCTCAATGTTGTAAAGACGATTTGCTCAGCATCTACAAACCTCCTATTTGATGGGAGTAAAAAATAAAAATATTTTCAAGCATTGTAGGCCAAGCAAATAAAATTAGTTGCTTAAATTTTTTTACCTTGACATTGATTTAGGAACAATATATAATTGACTTTTAAGACCAATATTTCAATATACTCTGCAATGTTATCGGATTAGATTGTCAGGGTTTCACCAGAGAGCAACTTGACAAACGTAAATTACTCTCAAGCCGAGCTTAAAAAGTAACTGAAATACCGGCCCTTAATCTAGGATTTGAAAATATTTGAAGCTGGGCTTCTCTTACCCAAATACCTAATGAAAGGTGATGCATTCCTAAATTAACCAAAGCAATATACCAACTTCTAAAATCTAAGAAAAGTCTGGAACCATTCAATGACTTGTTCATTGCTGATTTTGCTTTCTGTACTGTGCCTCCACAACATTATTGTTCGATCCATTCATTTTTAAAACTTTTAATAAGATGGCAGTATTTATGAACATCCAGTCGTCCTTCTGACTTTTTTATTGAATAAATAATATAGATATAAATAAAAACACATTTTAATAATATTTATTTTTTATTAAAAACATATTTAATATTGTAAGAATTCATGAAAAACTAGTTTCCGATGATTAAAACATAACAAAAAAATTCATTGTATTCTACGTATTTTGTGATGAAGCTTGACTAAAGCGAAACCGGTTGGTCACTAAAAATAAAATTAGTGATTAAAAACAAAGTTGTTGTTTCATTTCATTTATAACATTGTGGTAGCCACAAAGTGATTGCTGAATCAAAATTCTAATCAAACACTGCATGAAACAAAGTAAAATAAATTGTTATTGCACATTTAAAAAAAACAGATTGGTAGAGCAAAGAAAAACACATTTTAAATCATAAAACAGCAGTAGCGGTATCTTCCTCTCAAACACGCTGGCGGCGAGAGGGTAGCCTTACGATGTAACACCCTAACTAAAAATCTAGATAATCTTTTGCCATCAATTTTATGTCACGTGTCCTTTTTCTGAAAGAGGGACATTCAGGATTCCCAAAGCTTTCTGTATGTACAATGGGATAGAGCAATGAAAAACACGAGAGTCCCGTTAAGCACGGGAAGTATGGTCACATTAGTTAGAAAAAAATATAAATTATAATTAAATACATAATATACTAATTGTGTTGACTTCCTGCTTATTGACGTGAAAACTTCAAGATTCACTGTGAAATGGTTATGTAAAAACTTCACCACACGGCTAATAAACAAAAAAGACTTGCATCAGCAAGTTTACTTACAAACATATTTTTATTTGTCTTTTACAAAACTATATTTTTTATTACCTATGTGTATCATCTTGGTTTGCAAATGGGTTTATATGGGTACATAATTAACTACTGAAATTGCAGTTCCTTTTGTTTTATTATTTGTATTCTACTTTCCATACATTATTTATTATTCATGTTTTTTTAAATATTTATTTAGGTAATTTTATATACCTTTAAATTTTTAGGATACTTTGTATGTATTTTTAAGCATATATTTTTTTGTAACACAAATCTTTTTATTATTATTGTTGCCCGTCTCAGAACAGATATTGTCAGTGAGACGGGTAAGTTTATGTATTTGTATCAACGTTTTAATATCGACAAACGCCAGATTGCCGGCAATTAGAGATTGTTAAATTTCAAAATAAGCCTGTTAGTTAATCAGTACCAATAATTCTACTTAAAAATTATAAATTTGGTAGGTATGTATGGTTGTTAAGCCCATGAAAATTACAATATAAACCTATTTAATAATCACACCTTCACTTAAATTACATATCATATAATATAAACATTATATAGACATATAATGTATACATACATTGGCATTGGTAAACTATGATATTACTGTTCAATCAATGTTTAAAAAGTAAATTAATAAAATAAAAATGTATTACAGAACAAATATAGAGTTTTTTTAATCCCAACATTCATTGGACACTACTTTAACTTCTCTGCTTGTGTCGACCGTCATGCACCCCCCAGTCCATGGCTTGTTGTCTCCCGCCCAAGGTTTGGATGACTTAAGTCGATGCTTCGAATCACAAATATGAATATGCGCCTCCATGTCTTTATGGGGCATCCTGTGACTAGCGTTGAACACACATATGGCTAACTCTGGGTGTTGTTTCATGCACTTAATGAGGTGGCCATGATACTTTGTCTTCTTCATGACGTGATTGTTGTCGTATGGGCATCTGATAAGATTTTCCATCCTTTGGGTGATACAAATCTGAAAAAAGTTGAAAAGGAAAACGTTTAATATATGTTATAGTTTTTTATTGCTAAATATTCATAAGAGTGCCTCATTCTTAATATGCATAAATTATTTAAAAAAAAAACACTTTGTATCACCTTAATTACAATGAATAACACCTATTTCAGACACCGGAGAAGAAAAATAATAAAGTTTTTGTATGGTTTCCGGTTAGTTTTTGTTTAAAACAAACTAAGAACCTTAGCCTATATGTAATTAAAAATTGTATTATATATAATATAGGTTTTAAGGTTCTTAGTTTGTTTTTAAAAATTAACCAAAAAGTGCGGCAGTCCTCTGATTCTCGAAAATTAAAAACAAACAAAAAAACATAACATTTCACATTGTTGACGAAGCTAATTTTAAACAGCGAATGAGATACGACATCTGCAACCTGTGATATGCTTTAGATTCAAGACACTGTTTCCGATTATTAGATAGATTTTACAAACTTCTGAAACAAAACAATACCAGGGAACGAAAGGCATGAAAACGTGGAAAGAGATTTTGAACTTCTATTGCATTAACTTAGTAATTGTGGAAGACTGTAAGCCTTACTTACATATACTTCTTCTGGTATCTTCTTTAGTACACTGCTGTCGCTTATGGTGTTCAACTTTATCGGGACTTGATTACAGTAGCCGGAATTCAGGAACAAGGAAGAAATAAATCTCAAAAATAACAACCGACAAATAAACGATGTAACAAAACAAATTGTAAAGAGCGAATGACAATAATGACAATCACAATAATCACAGATATACCATAATCAAAGAACCATAGAACGAGCAAGTACTAGAAAGACCATAGACATTCTAGATTGATTTAGAGGGCACGTTTTGGAACCAGTCCGTAGGTACTAGGTACCCGCGATATGTCGAGGGATCAATAAGGAAATGGGTATTTTTACAGCTAGCAATGTTTTTTGCACTATGATTTGAACTTCCTTTTTGTTCGAAATGTCCATTTCGACTGCAACCGTTTTTCTATTGACGACTCATTACTCATAAAGCCGTATCGTGTGAAATAAATAAAAAGTTAACCATGTTTTGAAGACGCATCTGATGTTCCGCCGTGTTTCTACAGTTAAATCCTATTTGTTCCTCATTGGCAATATAGTATGTGTGTGTTCCTAGCTGTCAGCTTTCTATGGTGATATTTCAGAATGGATTTTGAAAAAAGTAAAGAAAACATTCAGCCTCTCAAAGGAGGAAGAAATGTTTTGCAACTTACCACTGCCTTACAAGCTCAATCAGACGGCGATGCTCAAAAACAGTTAATATTACAAAAAGCGTGAGTACATTCATCATGTCGACTCTGTAAAGGAAGGGTGGTGACTCTAATGTTTTGATAATTTTCGGACCAATTTCAGTGTATTATTTGTAAATATTGTATGGCTGACCCATTTTTTTGTATCTAAAATCGAACTGTCACATTTTAAAATGATAATATACCATTAAGTCTGATTTACGATGGGAACTCTTTCTGGATCATAGTGTCATATCCAGATTTGTTTGAATCTTTTATTTGTGTATACTAGTGCCAAGCAATGATCATAACTTTCTTTCTACATTAGTATAAGCTATAATTGATTCTTTTCCTTTCCAGAGAACATGAAGCAAACATTCAAAATTATGCTGGACCTGATCCGTTGGACGTTTGGTTTTCCTATATTCAATGGCTTGAACAGAGCTTCCCCAAGCACGGGCATGAGGGCAGCATTGACAAGGCTTTGAAAACATGCTTAACGGAATTCGAAAATGACCCCCGCTATGTACAAGACAGGAGATTTGTCAGACTTTGGATTAAATTTGTAAGTTTTGCCATTTTTCTTGTATTTACGCTGTTCCCAGGCAACTTGAAATCACTTAATTTGCTCAGTCTTTCCTCTGCTATTGGACATTTGTCAGATGACAAAGTGATGATAAAAACAGTATTTTATTATTGGGAGTATGCATCAATTCGTGCGGTTTTTTTTTCGAAAATTAAGGCTTTATTGTGAAAAAATAGTTATACATTTAACGTTCAAAGTATTGTCCATGGGAAGCTACGACATTTGTCCATCTTTCTGGCAGTTTGTGGATTCCATCCCTAAAGAACTTCTCCGGCTTGGCGGCCAAGAACGAATCGAGCCAATTTTTGATAACCTGTTCCGAAGTGAAGCGTATTCCGGTGAGGGCATTCTGCATTGATCTGAACAAGTAGTAATCAGAAGGGGCCATGGCTGGGCTATAAGGCGGGTGAGGTAGAACTTCCCACCCACTGTTTTCCAAATAGTTTTTAACCGGTCTTACAACATGTGGCCGAGCGTTGTCATGATGAAGAATTATGGATTCGTGTCTAGTCGCATATTCTGGTTGTTTTTCCGCGATCGCTCTCTTCAAACGAATCAATTGTGTTCGGTAGAGGTCCCCTTTGATCGTCTGACCCGATTTCAACAGTTGATAATACAACACACCCTTGTGATCCCACCAAATACGGAGCATTACCTGCCATGGATATTCGGCTTTGCCGTGGATGTTGATGGTTGGCTGGGCTTCACATACGATTTCTTGCGCTTGGGGTTATCGTAATGAATCCATTTTTCATCACCAGTGACAATCCGATGCAAAAATGATTTCTTTTTGTGGCGTTCAAGCAACATTTCCGACATGCAGAATCAGCGTTCAACGTCTTTTGGCTTCAAATCATACGGCACCCAATTCCCAAGCATTTGGATGAAGCCCAATGCTTTTAAACGTCTGGAAATGGTTGCGTGATCAATTCCCAATGATTTTGCAAGTTCTTCTTGCGTTTGGCACGCATCTTCATCGAGCAATGCCTCCAATTCTTTATCTTCAAACTTTTTTGGCTGTCCGGGTCGTTCTTCATCTTCTAAGTCGAAATTGCCACTTTTAAACCTTGCAAACCACTTCTGGCACTTTCGATCAGCTAGAGCATGGTCACCATAAACCTTCACTAAAATGCGATGACTTTCGGTAGCACTTTTAGAAATGAATAGAAAAAATTGTTGTTTACGCTTCAATCAAATGACATATACTGAAAAAGATGCACAATGACAGTAGCTTTCAAATGAATATAGTCACTGATGAATACGACGTGAAATAGTACTAGTAACGCCCTCTCTTAGAAAACCGCACAAATTAATTCATACTCCCAATAATATAGAACAACTTAGTGAAATTTAAACTTGCAACATCTTGCAGTCTGAGAAAGGGAAGAAGTGAACATGTTGTAAAAGGGAGAAAACAAAAATAATTTACTGCTCACCGTTGCATAAGAATAAGTTGTATATTCAACCAGTTATCGTTGTATGATGTCAATACACAGAGAAAGCATTCAATCTCTCTCCCGACTGAACTGGTGCTAAAAAGATTAATGGAACTAGTTCTTTCATTGAATTCCAGTAAAACAAACACTCCAATCCCAGCTGTCGTCCATGTTCTAATGATTGCAATTCGCCCGTCTTTACGGACCCACACGCATCTGACTTGCCCAGCATTTTTAAGAAAATGTGTGGGAAGGGATCGAACAATGGGCTTGACCTTAGGAAAGGACGGTCAGACAACCGGGCCTTTCGATGCGGTGGCTTCAGTTAGTACTGGGGACCCAGTCGTGTGGGGCGGACTTTAATACAGGGAAATCTTATCAGGAGGATTATCAGAATCAAGGAGCTTCAGACCAGAGGTAGCTACAAAGCTGTAGGGTGCAAGTGTACTATAATGGTATCTACGAGCTCTGTACAGTACGCCCAGCACCTGTTCAATCTTCGTCTAAATTTGGGTTCAATGGACTCTATGTGCCTGACCTAGTCAATTAAGATTACACCGGGTATGTCAATGGCTTGTTGGGAAAATTGCTTCTTTGTTAAATTTTGTTGTGAAATGCCTCCACTAGGCTGTTGTTTCAATTGTTTTCTATTTGAAACTTAAACATTTAATGAAATATTGAGCTCCAGTGTATTCCAAGCAGCCCCCAATGATTCCTATCCTTTATTTTATTTTTTGTAAGAAACAGCCTTTAATACAAATATATTGTATACATAGGAATAATCTTCCCAGCAAGCCCTCCATTGATATGCTTGGTGTAACCCTGATGGGGGCTCCATCGAAGCTAGAGTAAAGTTAACCTCTCAGAAGCTGGGCGTACTGTTCAGAGCCCGCAGATACTTTAGTAGTACTAACCCTGTACAAATCACAAGTGCGCCCCATTGTAGAATTTGACAGCCACCTCCGGTCGGGAGCTCCAAAATATCTGAAAAAATCCCTCGACTCTTGTGCAAAAATGACCGGTCCATATGATAGATTCGCGCATCTTAACAAATGGATTGTAATCTCAGGTAGGAATGCTGTCCTTGTTCTACCAGTATTTTAATGGAAGATGCTCTGAGGATCTAGCGTCATTGATCCCTTCGGCACCGGTACCAAATACCGGGCCAAATGCGCACCCAACATTTGTACATGGCTGACATTTGTCACATGAGAACGGGTCGCTTCTACGACTCGTTCTTGTGTTCAACAGCTCGGCTGTGGAATGATATACCGGCCTCTGTGTTTCCTCCGTTCTACGGTATGGTTCTCTTCAAGACCCATGTTCACTCCTTCCTATCCTCTAAAAGACCCTCCACATAGCATCCCCAAAGACGATATAGGCCCTGAGAGAAATTATTTCCCTCAGAGCCTTCTATGTGGAGTTACTGCAAAAAAAAAAGCTAAGAAGTGAAAAACAAAAAGAAAGGGGAAGAGGAAGATAGAATCGGGACAGGAAATGCTCTCGATGCATTTTATAGGTACTCGTGCATCAATTTGTGGTTGTACGCATTACTTCGGTTCAATTTTTTGGTAGGGTGTTGTTAAGAATGTCAATATTGTTATATTGCGCACAAAAAAGGGGAATTAGAATCCTGCATGCTGGCAAACAAAAAAAAACGGTTCGTCAGAATGGTCTTGACGGTATGTGGATTTTTGTAAAATTGGCGAGCTGTGAGTCCAGGCCATTATTCAATATTAAACAATAAAATTTGATCAAATATTGAATGTCGTGTTTGAAGCGCAATGAAGTTGTGAAATTTCAAGGATTCGTTGTTATTTGCAAAGTGTAAACTACAGTCCCTCGTATCTAGGATGAACGAAGTATGTATGAAGAATGAGCTAATGATGAATGTAAGTAAGTCTAAAGTCATAGTGTTTGAAAGAGAGAGTACGAAAACAGTGTGCAATATAGTTGTGAATGATGAATACTTGGAGCAGGTAGATGAGTTTGTGTATTTGGGAAGTATGTTCACGAGAGATGGAAAGACTGATAGGGATATTGAAAGAAGGGTGAATGCAGGAAACTCCATTAACGGAGGACTGAACGCGGTTGGCGCAAACAAAAAGTTGTCCAAAGAAGCGAAGCTAGCAGTCCACAATGGAGTGCTGATACCAACTCTGATGTATGGCAGTGAGGCATGGAACTGGCACAGGAAGGATGAAAGTAGACTGAATGCTGTAGAAATGAGATCTCCGAGACGAATGTGTGGTAAAACCATGTATGATCGTGTGAAAAATGTTGAGATTCGTAAAGAATGCAAGGCTGATGTAAGCCTAGTGAGCAAGATTAAGAAAGGGACGCTTAGATGGTTTGGGCATGTAGAGCGAATGAATGAAGAAAGGAGTGTAAGGAGAATATATGACGCGAATGTGAATGGAAGAAGAAGCCGGGGACGTCCAAGGAAGACGTGGCACGATCAAGTGAATCAAATACTTGAGTCGGGCCATGTCAGAAGTCGGAATAACAGAAGAGAATGTATGAGACGTTGTATGAAAGTGAATGAAGCAAGAAGTGTATGCCAAGATCGAGTTGTCTGGCGGTCCGTCCTCTCTGCCTACCCCTTCGGGGAAACGGCGTGATGGTTAGTTAGTTAAATTTATAATTGATGGGCTGTAATGCCAAACTGCCTATTTCCAAAATTGATGAACTTGAGTTATATATAATCAGGTTAATTTGAAGCTAAGGAATCGACTGACGAAATCCTTTTAATTTTTGATCTAAAAAAACATAATTTTTTTACAAAATATGCTATTTCCAGCAAAAAATATATACCCTTTTCCGCAAAAGTAACTATTTTTTTTTTAATGTTATGGCAATGCGTACTATATCCAATAGAAATTTGAAAGAAATAATTTATTTTTTCTGCGAAATGCACTATTTTTTTCTTAAGATTGACATATTTGAAAACAGTGAAGGAAAGGATTTGTTTTGTTGTTTTCCTGGCTGGAAACTGAATCAGGAAAAGGACCTAACAAAGTCTTCTCCGTACTTACAAATTTTTAAAATGTTTTCAAGGATGGATAAAGGAAATAGTCGTGTTTGCAAAATAAAATTATGAATTTAAAATATTATTCATCCAATGCCAAGTAACGGATCACAGAAATGATTTCATATATTTTTATTTAAAAAAAAAAAATGTTTGTATTGTTATGCTTCAGAGAGTCGGTACCGTTTTATGTCTCTACTGAAAAGTTAGATTTTTGGAAATAGGCAGCTTTGTTATATGTTTAAAGAATTTACGTTGAATGCTTTGGATAATTTCAATATGTCCTTGGTATAAAGGTGTCCATATCAGTGTGCAGTATTCTAAGTGAGGTCCGATATACGCAGTGTAGTGTTATGCTTGTCATTATTCAGAATGGGTACTGCTTACTTGGCAAGTCACATTCCATAGATAATAGAAACACGGGAGATGGGTTGTGAACCATTATTAACATGAAACCACTCGTACTGCTGCAAATTGCATCTACTCTCAGCAGCACATTCTATCTATTCACCGACAACGCATAACTTTCATTGGCTCTGCCGCTTTGATAGTCCGTGCAGTTTGTTCGTAGCTCTGCGACAGTCGGCACGCTTCCATTCTATCATGATATCTCTCTATTCTCGATGACACATCTATTTTTTAATGTCTTAGTTTTGTGAACTGAGATACATTTTAATACCTCAGGTTATGTTGTACAACCGTTTGCTTCTCACGAATGACCTTTAAGAATTGAAGATTTTGCGAATAATGAATGTTGAAGTAATTAGAATCTGTGTATTCCAGATTGACTACCATAATAATCCGCTGGAGATGTACCAGCTGCTGTACAACCAGGGCATCGGCACCACCTGCTCGGAGCTCTACCGCGCCTGGGCCTGCTACTGTGAGGAGGCCACCGACTACAAGAAGGCCGACCAGGTCTATAACCTGGGTCTGCAGGCCTCGGCGGAACCCCTCGATGAGCTGGAACAGGCGCATCTGTAAGTCTCAACACATACTTTTTTTTTCAGTAACTCCACACAGGAGGCCCTGAGAGAAATAATTTCCCTTAAGTTTTATGTCGTTTTTCGGGATGCTGTGTGGAGGGTCTTTAGAGTATAGATAGGAGTGAACCTGGGTCTTAAAGAGAACCATGTTGTAGGTCGGAGGAAATAGGTCAGCAGATTATTCCACAGCTGAGTTGTTGAACACAAGAACGAGTCATGGAAGCGACCTGTTCTCATGTGACAAAACGTGTTGGGCACATGAGAACAGGTTTGGCGTGCTTCCCGTCTGCACCAGTGCCAAAGGGATCGATGACCCTAGTTTCTCATAGCATCTTCCATTAAAATACAAGTATAACAGGGACAGCATTTCCACCTGACATCTGTGCTCCAAAGATTGCAATCCGTTTGTTAAGATAGGCGAATCTATCAAATGGACCACCCGTTTCTGCACAGAGTTAAGGGTTTTTTCAGATATTTTGGAGCTCCTGACCCGAGGTGGCTGCCAAATTCTATAGTGGGGCACACTTGAGATTTGTACAGTGTCAGCAGTTGTGTACTATTAAAGTATCTGCGGGCTCTGTACAAGTACACCCAGCTTCTGAGAGGCTAACTTTACTTTAGCTTCGATGGAGCCCCCAATACCTGAGCTGGTCACTTAGGGTTACACCAAGCATTTCAATGGGGGGCTTTTCGGGAAGATTACTTCCATTAAAAGAAGTCAATAATATCATCCTGTTTATTGGCAATAAATCTCGCATTCCAAGCAGCAGCAGTTAAGATACTTGGGTGGACGTTTTTGGCTAGCTTTGCCTTCCTTCCGGCTCGACACCCTCGTTTCCTTTCCTTCGGGAAAGTAGTATCCTATTGTCACTATCATTATTATTATTGTTTATAAGTGGTAAGGGCCGTAAAGCATACAATTCGTCCAACGTATATCTTATCATGATTTATGTCACCTATTATCCATTTCAAAAGTCCGTACAACAAAATAAAAGGTAATCTTTATCCCGGCAGAAAACATGCGAAAAGCATCTGTGAACTGTTGATCATCCCCCACACTGCACTGTACAAATCTATGTCTGTTAAATATTGGGGAATAAAAATTCTAGCTTGCTAAACTAACTAACCATCATGCTGTTGTACCGCTGGGGTAGGCAGAGGACGGACTGCCAAACAACTCGATCTTGGCATACACTTCTTGCTTTATTCACATTCATACATTTTCTTCCGTTATTCCGACTTCTGACATGGCCCGACTCAAATATTTGATTCACTTGATCGTGCCATGTCTTCCTTCGGTGTCCCCGGGTTCTTCCATTCACATTCGTGTCATATATTCTCCTTACACTCTTTTCTTCGTACATTCGCTCTACATGCCCAAACCATCTATGCTTCCCTTTCTTAATCTTACTCGTTACGCTTACATCGGCCCTACATTCTTTACGAATCTTTACATTTTCATACTCTCCCTTTCAAACACCATGCTCATTCTTCATGCATACTTCATTCATCCTAACTACGAGGTACTGTAGATCTTCCATAATGTTACCAGTCAGCACCGCATCAACAACAACATCAAGATCAGCATGCAACAAGTAACTTACTTTCAGATTACTCATGTTCGCGCCCAAGCCCACCTTTTTCAATTCTTGCATACAATTATCCATGTCTGATTGAATAACCACGGTGACATTACGCAGCCTCGCTTAAGAGGAATGGCTGCGCGTCCTGTTTCATACAAAACATAATTTTGGATTTGAGGCCAAAATACTCATCTAAACCTAACGATCTTTTTTTTCATCAAAAAGTATAGTAAATATCTAGTACGGATTAGAAGTAATTTATTTATTTTTGTTTTACATTATCAAAGGAATTGATTTTTCGTGATTTTAGAGGCTCCTTTAACAATTATTTGGGGGCTAACGGTGATTTAAAAAAAAGTTTTACCCCGTCTTTTTTTAATTTTCGAAGTTGCTTATAAAATTGTCAAAATTATTTTTTTTTCATGGCATATACTTCATAATTTAAAACAAAAATAAATAAAATACTTCTCATCCGTACTAGATATTTACTAAACCTTTAATTAAAAAAATATATCACTCAGTTTGGATGGGTATTTTGGCCCCAAATTCAAAATTAAGTTTTGTATGAAACAGGCAGCGCAGCCGTTCCTCTTAACACCTTTTGCAATGTCAAACCACCCTGTAAAAACACCGTTTACCCTAACACATGCAACGCTTCCCTTGTACAGAGACGCAATTGCCTGTATAAGATTCGTATTCACTCCATACTTGGACGATATCTTCCATAATTTTTTATGTCAACTCGGCCATAACCTTTTTATAAACCTACAAAGGCACAGAAAAGTTTTTTGACAGAAATTTCTCTGTGAGCACACGCAACGAGAAAATCTGATCCATTTACCCCCCTTCCACTCATAAATGCACCTTGCACATCCCATATTTTATCCTTTGTTTTCATTTGTACCCTTTCAATCAATGTCCTACCATACAGCTTTCTAACTGAATTTAGCAGGCTGTGATTTCCGTTTTTTCCGATTTATGTTGACTTCAGGCAGTCAACAACATTATCAATATAATATGTTTTTGGAGAATCATCAGGCTTATTAGGTGGTGCAAAATACAATTTAGAAATTAAAAGCATGAATCGATTTTGTGATATTGTTTGTCTTATCAACGCATTTCCCATGGATTTGCATTGTGACCAATATAGATGAAGAGCCGGAAGTATATTGTAAGACATCTCAAACATGCAACCAATGATCATCATAATCTCTCCACTATCTGTTTCCTGAAGTTTTCCTTGTTTGTTGGAAGATTTTTGGTACAAGTCAAGACGTTCATTTGTACATTGAGCGATAAAATTGAATAGCCTTTTTGGAACAAGTTTTGTGAAAATTTGTAGAGGTGTTGATGATCTTGTAAATGCTGAAGATATCAAAGGTTCTCTGAACACTCCAACTTGTTTTCTTGGCTGGAATATCGCCTTGCGACAAGTCAGCTGGGTTTATCCACATAATAATGTCACTCGAAGGACTAATTTGTTGTAGATTTTCCTCTTGTTGATGCAGATCATTTTGGATATTTTAAACCTTCTCTTCTTGATTTGGATCCTCATTCTCGTCCTCAATATCTTCCTTGGTTGAAACTCGCACTTGGTTGATAATTACCATCACTTTCGATCGATTCCTCAGATAGGTAGTCTGAATCTGAAGAATCATCATCTTATAAATATTTTGAGATATCATCATCACTTAGTCTTTTTACCATGGTCCTCTATAATAAATAAAATAAAATTGTAATATGAAATCTAATTACATATTTTGAACACTGGTGGGACATAATTGTACCACGGTTGATTACTGTTGGGATTAAAAAGTCCCCAGTCCAACTGCATACTTATATTTCCTACCATAATATAATCAAATAAAATATATTATATTAATAAAATAAATACAGGTACTTACCTTTATTTCAATATATTTGTCAATAATTTGATATTTATGAACACTCTGACAGCACGCCTGCATTCCCGCTAATTTGTAATGACAAACTGACCGTTGTTATCAAAACTAAAATTAAGACAGTGATGAATGACATGCTACAACCTACAAAAAACTGAGCTGGTTAATTAAAACCCATTATCGATGCATTTTGAGAGTTCAGTGTTGATTTGAAAATTCTTGGGATTAACCCTTTCTCACCCAATTTAATTTCTTTAAAAAAAAAAAAATTACGTTGAATTGTGTGTAGTGGAATTATTAGCAAATTTATAGTATATTTAAATTATTTTTTTTTACTTATTGTTTATGACGTATTAAATGTCATTTTAAAATTACTGTGGCTCTGACTAGTAAATAATTAATTAGTATGTAGACAAATGAAACATTGTTATTACTTTATAAACTATTTTTATTTGCATATACATTGAGAAATTTTGGGACCATAAAAACATATATAATATATACTTTTTGTTTAGAATTTGCTTGTAATATGTAAGAGCGTACATTATTCTTTAAATAAAAATAATAAAACAAATGAAATAGCAATAAAAAACATTGTGTGTTTTACGGTAGTAGAGAAGTCGAATCACAGAATTCCAAAAGGAGCGAACATCGGTTTTTGTTTATGATATAAAGTGTGTACGCAGCGCATCCAACCCAACGAAAAAAAATGGTGTTGCCAGGGAAAGATCACTAAATCATTTAAAAAAGCCGCAAATGAATAGGGTTAGTACTTACTTTGTAAATAATTCTCAAAGTTCGTATATTTTTTAAATTACTCTGGGTGAGAAAGGGTTAAGGGGAACGGCTGCGGTGCCTGTTTCATACAAAATTAAATTTTGGATTGGAGGCCAAAATACCCATCCAAAATTCAATTTTGTATGAAACAGGCACCGGAGATGTTCCCCTTAATTAATCCCTTTAGTACTGAAACGGTTAAAGGGACACACTTTAAGAATACTAGTTTGTGTTACCACTTCTGGAGAGTTAAAAACCGGGAGCTTATACAGATATGTGTCTGCAGCTTCTAAGCGCAAACACTGCGACTGATACCTTTTTATTTTCTGTTTCTTTTGAAATTTGTTAACATTATCTTCTTCAATGATTAAATATTACAATGAAGTTTATGAGCTTCAATAAGTTATTCCAATAAATTGAATACTATATACCATTTATTAAAGTAAAGCAGTAGAATTGGAGTAATGATATTATTTTTCTGCGTGCTCAGCGGTTACCAGTGCAAGTTGTGATTCTAGAGAAATATTATTTCTATGGGTTGTTGTGGACTGTCTGCCCCTGTTGCCTTTTATAACTGTCAATCATCCATAATGTTGAACTTCAATTATGTATATACTTCACGGGTCGAATTATACTATTTTTACATGTGGAAAAGTTGTAGGTATTTCCCCTGTCCCTTGAAAAAATCAAGGAGAGTTCCACTGTAAATCGAAAACCCCCATTTTCATAATTTAACAAGGAATATTTCCCTTGAGGCCGTATAACCAGCCGGTAGAAATTCGTATTTCACTCAAAAAACGGTTATCGCGCTTGGTGGGAGATGGGGACACCGAGTCCCGCCGCATCGACTTATCGATTATCGATTTTTTTTTTTGTTATGTTATGCAATTCAAAAATAATATTAAAGTAAATTGATAAGCAATTGAAGACGCCATATTTTAACACTTTGTTTATTGCCACCATTTTGGATATTAGATAATAATATAAAAAAAGCATTCTGTATAAATAATACTTATTCAAAATAAGCATCATATGACAAATTTATTCAAATTTTATTTTTATAGTAAAATGGAAAGCGACATACATGGTGTCCAGAAACTAGTGGTACAAGCAGGAAAATGGTGAATCTACATCTCATTTGGAATCAATTTTGTGTCAACTTTTTGATTTGAGCTTTCGTTCACGAGTAAATCTAGTGAGAAGTTTAAATTTTTCATCATAATTTTGAGAAAAAAAGGTCACTAGGGGGTTACTATTAGCTGATGGCTATCTTTTAAAATGCGTTGAAGTGAAGAGATGCCTGCTTTTGTTCATCCCTTTAGTTGCTGAAAAATGGGACTAAAGAAAAAAAAATTCCAAGTGTTTAAAAGTGAATAAATATATGTTTTTTGGGTTCTCTATCCGATGTAAAATCCCCAGTTTCCCGCTTGTATCACTAGTTTTCTAACACCATGTATTGAAGATGCCATATTTTGAGGCTTTATGCTCGCCTCTTGGATTTTAGATTGGGGCTTTTAACATCGTATCCATTGATTCCGCTGCAATAATCCATGAAATAAATAATAGTCCAGTAATTTGAAATATCCGACCTTGCATCAAATGGAGTAGTTATGGTTTCTTGGTATATTGTATATGATGAAGGCTTAACCACAAATCCAATTTTTCAACCCCATTCCGGACTCATTATCATTAGGCCTTTATCATATAAAAATCATTACTACCCCATTTAATGTAAATTACTAGACTATTATTTTGACGAGTTGCACAAAACGATTATTTATAATTTTTCACATAATACATCATTAAACACCTTGCCATTTTCTAATAAAACAATATATAAACGCTTCTACATTCTGTACAAGTAATATAGATCCATCATAGCATTTGAAATTAAAAGATGACAGAATTTGAACGCAGAATCATTTGAAATGATAGATCATACCTAAATTATATTTATCCGCAATCCAAAATCCAATATGGCGCCATAAAGTCTCAATATATCACTGCCTACTTGAAATCATTTGTAGTGATATATTACATGTAAACCCACCCCAAGCCGCAATCCAAAATTCTTGAAAGTTATTGCTAAATAACAAAGTACTAATGTGCCTACTAATACAAAAGAAAGCTAAGGAGAAATCTGCCTGCAGATAAATATTTAAATTAAATTAAATTGGGGTCACAACATTCCCGCTTGTACCACGGGTTTCCAGACACCGTGTATAAAAGGTAATGTAAGCATGTACGCCGGTTATTAATGCGAGTCTATTATAAAGATTGGTTAATAATAAATAGCCGCGGTAATTACGGTTGAATCAGTCACCATATTATCCTTAATGCAGAAACATAATATGTGTATATACGAGGTGTGTTCAAAAGAAAAGGTGAATTTTGAATTTTCGCGGGCCGTGTACATTCGATTATCGATTTTTTTTTTTTTGTTATGTTGGTACACATATGTTTATCATATGTTAGCATTATCAGCCATTTTGGATCAGTGGTTTGTTTTTGACAACTGGAAAGGTTAGTCACGTTTTGTTTTTTCTTCGAATTTTTACTAAAAATTTTGTAAAAAAAAAGAAAAACATTAATTTTTTGAAGAAATAAAAAGTCAAAAATAAACCACTGATCCAAAATGGATGATAATGCTAACATATGATAAACATATGCGTACCAACATAACAAAAAAATAAATCGATAATCGAATGTACACAGCCCGCGAAAATTCAAAATTCAGCTTTTCTTTTGAACACACCTCGTATATATATGTAATCACCTCTTCCCGTAGTATGTTGATCTAGTAAGATTTTAATGTCCTTTGTTGATCTACCTTTAACACCATTTATCTGGGCTCCGATGCAATACATCTCTACTAGTTGGCAACAATGCTTCAATGTTAGTTATATAAACTTAAAACAATCTTGTTAAAATTTGTTACTTGATTTGATGCTGTGTGGAAGGTCTTTTTCAAGGAAAGGAAGGAAGTTCTGGGCAGGAAAAAGGTATGAGGGGTGGGTACGAATCAGGGGGTCAGTGCGTCCAGGAGTGACGTATGCATTCATCCCTCCCACTGCGGTGCAAGGCAATGATGGGTTGAAAGAGTACGTCTGGGGAGGCGAAAGAGTCTCCCTCAATCGGCCTTTCTCGATTCGGCCCACCACGCATTTGGTGAGCCGACAAATCCGCTGCCGAGACGTTGACAAACCTCACCCCATGAACCCGGGCACCCCTACTAAGCCACCAAATGTAGCAAATTGGGGTGACCTATAGTAGAGGTGTTGGTTATCCATTAAATGATTCCCGGGGTGGCAGTACCTACACCCCCCTCCCAAACTGAATCTCCCAGGTTGGAAGCGGTTGGGACTCTTGTGCAATTGGGACGCTTGTGCAGTATTCAAATGAAAAAATCGTATATCATTTCATACAAACTCTACTGTTAAGACTTGTACAAACTTAACCCCCAAGAACCCGGGCACCCCTGCTAAGTCACCAAACTTAGCGAACCACTTGGGGTGACCTATGGTAGAGGTATTGCTTATCCATTAAATCCCGGTGCGGCGGTACCTACACCCGCGTTTCAAATTGAATCTCCCAGTTTGAAAGCAGTTGGGACTCTTGTACGGTTGGAACTCTTGTGCGGTATTCACATAGAAAAATCATACATCATTTCGTCTAGATTATTGCAATGGAATATATGCAAGTCTCCCCAACTATCAAATTAACAAATTACAATCTGTTTTTAACGCTGCGGCAAGACTAATTACAGGCGTATCTAAATACTCCCACGTTTCAGAACATCTAAAAAATCTGCACTGGCTCAAACGTCCTGAAAGAATCCAGTTCAAGCTCTGCTGGATGGTATTTAAATCAATTAATGGGATGGCCCCGGCTTACCTATCGGAACTCTGCATCCCAGAAAATTCCAATTCACGCCGGATCAACTCTTAAATCAGTGACGGCATCGGCCATCGGAAGGCTGAAGGAACTAAAGCGCACACCAGATACTAAGTTTGGTGAGCGAGCTTTCAGCGTGTCAGGCCCTAAAGCCTGGAATAAACTGCCATACGATCTAAGATTGATTAAAGACTCGACAGAATTCAGATAAAAACTCATCTCTTCGGACAGTCATATCCATGAATGGTTCAGTAACCTAAGAAACAAATAATTTAAATATTTATATACCCTATACTTTAAACTTTTACATCTCATTTGTAATTCATTATTACTCTACACTAAATTTTAAAAAAATGCATATCATACTTTAGTCTCTTATGCTTTAAACTTTTATTTTTCATACTTTACACTTTTACATCTCATGTGTAATTCATTATATATGAGATGCAGTAAATTAAAAGAATGCATATCATACTATAAACTTTTATACTTCAAACTTCTATACTTTATACTTAAACTTTTACATCTCATATGTAATTCATTAATACTGTACACTAAATTGAAAAAAAAATGTATATCATACTTTATACTTTAAACTTTTATACTTTATTCTTTAAACCTTTACATCTCATTTGTAATTCATCATTACTCTACACTAATTGAAAAAAATGCATATCATACTTTAAACTTTTACATCATATGTAATTCACTATTTCCCTACAGTTAATTAAAAAATGCATATCATACTTTAAGCTTTTATACTTTATACTTCAACTTTTACATCTCATATGTAATTCTTTAATACTCTACACTAAATTAAAAAATGCATATCATACTTTAAACTTTTATACTTTATACTTTAAAATTTTATATCTCGTATGTAATTCATTATTACTCTACAATAAATTTAAAAAAAAAACAATATACTTTAAAAACAAAAACAAAAGAACAAATATTATTATTATTATTTTTTAATTTACCACATGGATTCTTTTATATTATTTCATTTATATGTATATTAATATGAACTAAACTTATCAATTTTACTGTCCTAAAATGGGATTTGTTCCTAGTTGGACAGTCAAAGCCTTCTTAAATATTTTTGTAAAATAACATGTGTTTCAAATAAATATTATTATTATTTGTAAATGTAAATAATTATTATCAAAAAATCTCAAATAAAATCATGTTTCAAATAAGCACCTACTCTTCTTTTGCCAATAACCTTCTAATGTACATAATATCAATGACAAATAGAATTTAAATGGTAACTTCAATGTCATGTAATGTGTAGTGTTTTCTAATATACGAGGTTTGTTCAAAAGGAAAGGTGAATTTTGAATTTTCGCGGGCTGTGTACATTCGATTATCGATTTTTTTTGTTATGTTGGTACACATATGTTTATCGTATGTTAGCATTATCAGCCATTTTGGATTAGTGGTTTGTTTTTGACAACTGGAAAGGTTAGTCACGTTTTTGTGTGTTAAAAAGAATATGTATTAAATTTTGCGTTAAAAATGGAATAAAGTGCTCCAACGCACTTAAAATGTTGACTGTGGCATTCGGCGAGTCTACTTTGTCTCAAAAAATCGTTTATAAGTGGTTCAAGCGCTTTACAGAAGGCAGAGAAGATGTTAATGACGATGAGCGTCCTGGAGTTGCAACCACGTCAACAAAGTAAACATCGAAACAGTGAAGAAAATGGTTTTGGAAAATCGTCGAATCACTATTAGGGAAGTTGCAGAGGATGTTGGCATATCAATTGGCTCATGCCTTGCAATTTTCTCAGATGTTTTGGGCATGAAACGTGTGGCAGTGAAGTTTGTTCCGAAATTGCTAAATTTTGAGCCACGTCGCATTGTATATGGTTATGACGTCGAAATCCAGGCCCAATCATCCCAATGGAAGCGGCCAGAAGGGCCAAGACCGAAAAAAGCTCGCCAAGTTCGATCAAATGTGAAGGTTTTGCTCACTGTTTTCTTCAATTACAATGGCGTGGTGCATCATGAGTTCTTTGCCAACAGGTCGTACGGTTAATTAGGAATACTACAAGGAAGTTATGCAACGTTTGCGTGAAGCAATACGGCTCAAACGATCGGAATTGTGGAAAAACAAATCATTTTGCATCACGATAATGCACCAGCTCACACATCAATGTTTGTTCGTGATTATTTGGCCAAAAAACAACACCGTAATCATGCCTCAACCACCGTATTCACCAGATTTGGCTACCTGCGACTTTTTCCTATTCCCGAGACTGAAGAGACCAATGAAAGGAAAGCGTTTTGCCACAATTGATGAGATAAATTAAGAATCGAAGAACGAACTGATGGCCATATCGAAATGCTCATTCCAGAAGTGCTTCGAGGATTGGAAGAAGCGCTGGCATAAGTGCATTATATCTGAGGGGGATTACTTTGAAGGGGAGAAAATGGATATTGATGAATAAATAAATACTTTTGGAAAAAAATCGATATTCACCCTTTTGAACAAACCTCGTATGTGTCCTGTGCGAGCAAAGTTATACCATCTCAGCCCAAAACATTGTAATTAAGTTTTAATCTGGAGTGCCCTACCAGGTAAGTATGTTTTCTGTATATGTACATAATAACATAAACCCTAGCAAGTAGTATTTGTACAGCGCCCTTGAGGTGATTTTTCACAAAAACGGCGCTATATAAATCAATAAAGTATTATTATTATCATTTCATACATACTCTACTGTTAAGACCTGAACAAATCTCACCCCCATGAACCCGGACACCCCTGCTAAGACACCAAACGTAGCGAATCACTTGAAGTAACCTATGGCAGAGGTGTTGGTTATCCATTAGATGGTTCCCGTGGCGGCGGTGCCTACACCCGCTTTCCAAATTGAATATCCCAGGTTAGAAGCAGTTGGGGCTCTTGTGCAGTATTCACAAAAAAATCATCTAGGTAGTTTTTGTCCTACGAATCGTTTCCGGGGCGGCGGCAACTATACGCGCTAAGAACCAGATAAACCAGTTGATAAGCAAAGCACTTTGGTTCATTTAAATCGTATCAACAAATGAGCACAGTGAAGAACCATGTGCACGCCTTTGTTAAACAAAGCGCCTTGATCGGTTCATTAAAATCGGATCAACAAAGGAAAAAGTGTAAAAATGGGCGTGGTTTACAGCAAAATCTATGTGACGAAAGTTGATCTTTTGGATCAACGTTTATATGCCTGCTTTGGTATTGGATCAACAAATTCCTGGCGTACCGTCGCGTCTGATCAACATAGTACGAGAAGGGATCTCTATATATGTGTAGAATAATTTTCTCGGTTTATCCGCATCATGTAGTCCTTAGAAGAACTTTTTAACTCCTGACATTTCGGACAAATCACATTGTTCATCTTCAGAGGCCTTATGTATTGAGTTTTGTTTTGAACTGATCACTTGCGCGTGTCCGTTCTGGTTGTCATGCTGATGAATAGCATCCACGAGGATATCAAATTTACCATGAAAATTGAAGAAAACCGCTTTCTTCCATTTCTCGATATTCTAGTTAAAAAGAAGAATAACGGCAGCCTTGGCCACACGGTATATCGAAAACCGACACATACAAATAGATATTTAAACGCCAACTCAAACAATAACCCCTCCCAGCTGTCATCAGTTATAAACACCTCAGTCACTCGATCAAAACGACTAGCGGATAAAGATCATATTCAGGAGGAACTAGATTTTCTTAGTAGCGCTCTTCAAGCAAACGGCTTCTCCAAATATTTAATAGACAAATCCATAATAAAAGATAAAAAAAGTGTTCTTGAACCAGAAGAGCCACCTCTCACAATAGCCATTCTTCCATATATCAAAGGCTCCATAGATAAAATTAGCCGAATCCTCAGAAAAAATAAAATCAAAACAATTTATAAATCGGAAAATAAAATCTCGTCCCGTTAAGAAGTCCGAAAGACCACATTCCACTTGAATCACATGGTATTTATAAAATACCTTGTGGGGCATGTGAAAAGGTATATATTCGACGGAGTAATAGAAAAATATGTAGAATCACAGAACATAAAGTAGATGTCACCAATAAACGCTTAACGTCATCCTTAGTACATACAACACGTCCTTAATGAAGGTCATTTAATAGATTTTGATAATACCAATGACAATGGCTAGCCTTTACAATGAAACAAGAAGGATTTACCGCGAAGCCATCGAAATTCATAAACATAAAAAAAAAAAAAATATGTATACTAGAAATGACTCAATTAGAATTCCCGACACTTGGAAAGTCATAATTGATCAAAATTCCCCGATAACATCACTTCCAAAATTATTAAAATTACCCTCAACTTCCTTAAATAAAACCAATCAGGTTACTACGCGCAAACTACCTATTAAAGGCCCCACCCCTACCCCCACCCCTTTATCTACACGCGTGCTGAGTCCTGGACTATTAAAATGATTTGCAATCACTTAGGTTTTGACTTTTGGATTGAACGGACACGTGCAAGCGATCAGTTCAAAACTAAACTCAAGAAATAAGGCCTCTGAAGATGGACAATCTGACTTGTCCGAAACGTCAGGAGTTAAAAAGTCCTTCTAAGGACTACATTACTTGGGTAAACCGAGAAAATTATTATACATCTTACACCCGTGAAAATCTCAACCATAATATATATATATGTACGTATATGTAGAATCAGCTTTAGAAAAACAATTCATTTGATTCTTTCCAGTGAAAATTAAACAACACATAATTATAGCTAAATTGTGTTATAAAAATTATAATTACGCATAGCAAAAAATCTGACTGAATACCAGTGATTCGTTCGGACTACCCTATACGGTATAAGGTACCTACATTATTAAATATCGCTAATTAATGTTTTTCTTCAAAACGTTATTTCCTAAAATGTTTTTGATGTTGTGACTTGTGTTTTCTGGTGAAAGATTTCTAACTTGGTCTTTTTCTGCCCATTATTAACCTAATAATTCGTAAAAAATGTTGCTAATCAGAGTGCTGCGAACAGACACGTCCATCCACTGCCAGATCTCGGCAGATTCTGAGATTTTGACGGGCGTAAAATACGTGTCCAGCTAGCGCTAACATATGCAAACGCGAGCTCGTAAATTTATACTGAACTTTTTAAATAATTTTTTTTTTCTAATCTTTGTCTAATTATTTAATAATATCTAAGTAAAGTAGGTGTGTAAAAATTGTGCGATTAGTACGTCTGTAAATAAATAGACAAATTGAAGGAGTTTCGTAGCAAAACACATGCTCGGTATTTTTTATTAATGATTTTATTTAAACTAAAATTGAATTTTCGAATACTGGCTGAGCTAGATAATGTATTGATTTATAATACTGTATCATTCATTATATGATATGAAATATTTGTGTTTTATAACAAACATTCGTTTGAAAATATAAAAATCTGCGCAACGACCAACAGAAGATCTTTATTACATAAAAATATATTGATAATTTTTCGAAATTTCAAACTTACTATGCTAAATAAAATAACAATCTATCAAAATCAATTTTATTTTTTTTTTGGAAAAGAGTCGACACGTCTAGAATTCGGTTAAAAAATTACTGTTTTTCAGTTGTGTCTGGTTATATCGCCAAACGTATTTTAATATTCATCCTCTTACTTTAAAAATATGCTTTTTATTAAAAAAAAAGTCATTTTCTTGTAAATGTTAAAATTTACATGTCTTTTTAACATTTTAATTTGAAAAAATAAAATTGTGTTTAAGCATAAATTATTTTTTATAATTTATTCTATTTTATTTAGATGATGATAATAATTTTAACATTAGGAGTGGTCTTTATGAATTAGGTATGTTATTGTTTATTTATCCGAGGTTTCCATTTGGTTGCAGGAATTTCCAATTGTGGTTTGCGCAAAGAACATTGCACAACGACTCTCCGACCAAACGGAAGGCCGCTTCCGCCCTGGCAGAGACGCGGCTCGCCCTCACATCGCTGCGCACGGTAAAACGACGCAACATTGCCGTGGTTCCTTCACAGCGGACGGGTGAGAATATACGCAGCAATGTTCCGGGAGTCGTGAGACAGCAGCACAATGCTGCTGACCAGCACCGCAGCAACATCATGGTTAACATTCATCAGGTAAAAAAAAACTTTTATTCG
>JAHDVE020011113.1:0-11566 GCA_022606495.2 Halesus radiatus
AAAATCATATAGAGGTATATATATATATATATATATATATATATATATATATATACTTCTATGTGTAATTATATTATAATTACACACAGAAAGGAGTGTAAGAAGAATATATGACGCGAATGTGAATGGAAGAAGAAGCCGGGGACGCCCGAGGAAGGCATGACACGATCAAGTGAATAAATGAAAGTACTCGAGTCGGACCATGTCAGAAGTCGGAATCATAGAAGAGAATGTATGAGACAATGTATGAATGTGAATGAAGCAAGAAGTGTATGCCAAGATCGTGTTGTTTGGCGGTCCGTCCTCTCTGCCTACGCCTGCGGGGAAACGGCGTGATGGTTAGTTAGTTATAAACACGATTTCAACGATACCTATCACCAAACCTCTTCCGCCAATTTTTTGCTACGTGCTACATCTATTATTGTATTTTCCACGAACGATAGTATATTAATATAATACAAAAAAAACGTAGAAATGCGTGATAAATCTACGAAGTCTATGATTTCTTTATAGGTACTCAGACTAGTCTTCAAAAGATCACATAATATTTCTACTGACAGAATATAATCGTATTGTAATAATAGTTACCCACTTACGTCAAGAGTTTATTATTCCAAAATAGCATAAATGCTCCAAATGTTTTGTTTATATTATATGAAATAATATAATTATTAAAAAAGAATTCTAACTGCCCGGACACAGAAGGACTGGCACACCCAAATGGGGAATATTGTGAGGCGGAATAAAATTGGGGAGGGAGAAGGAGAACGTAGAAGTGGACGGTTGGGAAGTTCCAAGCAACACAGATCTATTTACTAAACATATCTAATGCCATATCAAGCAACATTTCAATTCTGAATGATTGGTCTCCAAAAAAAACATTTAATAAACTTCATTTGCGCATCGCCGGGTTGGTTTGAACCCGCGACGTCTGGTCAAGAGTTAATTTTTACCGCCTTGGCATGGATGTCATAATATTCGATACGTCATTATTTAATCTTTCAAATAAAACGTGAATAAATAAGTGACAATGTCGCAAGACGCCGGCTTGTAGGCAAAATGAAATAAAATATTAAATTATTTTTATAAACAATAATTATTAGCCTGAAACACTCATCCAAATTGAAAAAACCTTCCGAGAAAAGATAAATGATAAATGGCGACATTTATCTTTTCTCGGAAGGTTTTTTCAATTTGGATGAGTATTTCAGGCTAATAATTATTGTTTATAAAAATAATTGTTACCCTTTGCGCTATGCACAAAAATCTTGTCTTAATAACTTTAGTTTATCAATTAATAAAATATTAAAGTTGGACGCAAGGTTTGCTATAAAATGAAAGAAAATATTCGCCGGACCGCGTATTCCGTCTAATGTGAAAGGGGTTCCGATGGGTGGATCGGTGAAAGGAGATTTTTTTCTTTTTGTATATTCTTATTTTTAAGTTTTTCGAAATTCTAAATATTTTGCTACATTTATACACTTAAAAGATAAAATATACTTTATTGAAAACTATGTAAAATCAAGGCCTTCAGATGGACGCTATACTGTGGGATCGGTAAAAGGACGCCCTAATGATAGTGGGATTTATATATATTCCTGTTGAGGAAAACATCGCTTTCGAAACATGTTGATGTATATATTAATAAAGTGGTGAATACAAAGTCATTTTTAATTAATTTATTAATAATGACGCCACAAATTGAATACCAATCTTTCAAAAAGTTATTATAAATACAATTTTTAGACAACCAGATATTTAGCACAACAAAAAAGTGCAGGCCACCTCAGAACAGGAAACCCTAGTGAGGACTGTGAACACTGTGACTTTAATTTAATGAATTATTTTTAAATGAAAAACAAACATTCCCGGGTTACAAATAACCTGACAATATTTGAAAATCTCCTACTACCATCACAATAAGCGGAAGATGTTGCTTGTGTCGTGATGGAGAACTTAGCCAGCCGAGGAATTGAACTCACGACGCCTGAGTGGAACCCAAACGCGATGCCAACTCAGCCACTGACCGGTCATCCTTATATAATTTGCATTAAACTTATATACTATGCCTTATACTTATGATGTATTTGATTTATTACTTAAGTCATATTCATGTACAATGATTACATAGATACTAATAAAAGTTCGTAGTGCGTGTATGCTGTGATCTCGCGAAGATGTAAATAATGTAGAACGAAGCACATGAAGTAAAAATACACAGTCTAGTAAATAGGTAGATATAAAATTAACTGAAAATTATCTTGGTATGTATACAAATCGTAAGTTGTTTTTTTTTACATATTCAGCACATATCCTACGAAAATTGCCAAGACTTGTGGCTTCCTTTACGACTTTTGCAAGGCTATTAAAAAGTTGGGACTCTGGTGTGGTATTCTCACAAAGAAAGAAGGTTACAGTTCGCATTAAATCGCTTCTCTGAAACTCGGGTGAAGTGTTGAAACGTTGTCCAATATGTTTGATAAGGTTTACGTAACTGTAGTGGTATGTTTACTTGGTTTATATCTAGTTCTTGTTGATAGTTGGTAACAGTCCGTCCCACTAGAGTGGACACGCGACGTCACCTGTTGTAATCGCATTGTGACGATTAGATCGGTGTTCGCGACCGGCAGCGGCAGCATCGGCACCCACCACCGCGACAATTGGAAAAATTGCCGCCAAAAATAGCTAAAGTACATGGTAAATTAAAACTTCCAAACAAAATGTCTAGAAATTGCTATATAGTGAATACCGAAAAAATACAAGGAGTTAATTAATGTTTGATTCTATGTTTACTTATCGTTAGGGGATTACTTACTATTTTAGGTCTTCATTCGCCAGTCTTTGGACGAAACCTGTTTGTTTTTGAGATTCTTTAAATATGTGTTGATAAATGCTAAATGGTTTACTTGTTTCACGAAATAACCAAAGGGCATTTATTATGGTGTCTGATACCTCACCGAATTACCTCGCGATATGTCATGCAAACTTTGCATCAATTGTTAGCATTTGTTTATTCTCTAATAATAATTATAATAATTGGATAATTTGGAAAAACCACCTCGAGAGCGTTGTACAAATATTACTCGCTAGGCTTTATCTTATTATGTACAAACAGATAAGGAAACACATTTGTCCGGCAGGTCCACTCCAGATTAACCCGTTATTTTAGAATAACCTCCTAGGATACAACATCTCAAATTTCCTAAAGAAAAATATCTTGTGATTTGTCGAGTTACAGTTTTGGTTCCCTATATGACAATAGCGTATAGAGTTCTGAACTACAAAAACTATTATTTTTACTAATCATCTATCATGTGTAGATATTACAACAATTCATTCTTATGGTATTTGTACTATTGCATCTATTTTTAATTAACGATGTACCCCCACAGAAGGCTGTTCTTGTGTGCATGGGGGGGTGTTATTTATTTATTAATACAATTAAAAAACAAAATAAAAAACGTAAAGCACTCATCTTGACAGTCTTGTATTAAGATGAGCAGCCTCGCAATTCAGTGAAACAATATAAACCAAAAAACATATCGTCAAAGTTATATTAAAAATTCTTATTTATAGTTGTGAACAATAACAATTTCACTGTAAATCAAATAAGTATATGTGGTGGCTTCAATCAGACACAATCATTTGTTAACATCAAACAAGTAGTAATCATTTTATTTTATTTATAATGTACACAACAGACAGATGGTTAACATAAACAAAATCAAAAACAAAATAATAATTACCAATTACGGTGTACAACATGTAAAAAATTAAGTAATTTGCAATTACAACCAACAATCCATGCATTACTGGCGCGTCGCCTTTCACAGTCTTGTTTTTCCTGACGGGACTTATCTTTACGATGAAAACCAGCAAAATTAGTGCCACATTTATTGTAGTATGCGTATCGTTTACTGAAAAAAGTGGGTAGTATACATTAGTTCGACTACAACAGAATAACAGTTCAGTAAAATACAAAGAAAAAATCAAACAAATTATTTATTTTTTTAAATTGATTTAAAAAAAATTATACTTACAATCAATAGGTCCCAGCTATTCGTCTATTATTTTTTTAAATGTAGTGTCTGCTGTTGTTTCGCTCTGTATGACGCCATCTCAATAATTTGCTGACAACTTTGTGGGAACCTTAAAGTAATAATATATTGTTACTCTAAGGTGGGAACACACTCCTGAATTGGTTTTTAAGATTCGTCGAAATCTGCCAACAGTAAATTGTGTCCAGTGGGCGCCTTTAGTATTGGAAACCTGTCGACATAATTTCCAAGTGATCCCTTTTCACAGTACAGGTACCTCAGACGATCCTTCAGAGTGTACGCCCACAAATATTCTATGTTTTGCCAAGGAGTGTTTAGGCAATCTGGACTTACCAAAGTTTTCAAATCTTCTCCAAAGTTTCAACTGTAAGAGATACTACAGATTAGTAAAACATATTTTTTTGACAAATGTGTTAATATTGAATCTTTACTGAAGATCATAAATACAGTTATATGATATATGTATATTAAATTTAGTTTATTTTTACAGATTTGTTGAAAATATATTAAATTACCTACGTATTATTATTATTATTATACCTTCTGGCAAATTTGAAAAATCATCGGTCAACTCTCACACAGGTGTGCTGGACCTACTGGAGTGCCATGAAGATGTCAGCAGAATTCCAGCAGAGTTTCATGACCTCGTTCCCCAGGATGTTTATAGTACAGTCGTTATCTAACTTTTGTCTAATTATCAAGCTCGTTAGTTCTCTACGCTGACTTGAAATCAGTAATCCGCCTGCATTTCTTCCTAGGAGAAGCAAGGCCCGTCCCTCCTCTGTTTTTTCAATAGTTCCAGAACCTTAAGAAGGTATATAGTTTGAAGAGCGTCTAAATAAATAATATACTACACTTATATGTAATATACACACATCATTGTTGCTATAAAGTCGAGCAAACTCGAGTTCAATGAAGGCTGTTTGACAGCATTACTCTGTGTATAAAACAAATTCAGAAATATTAATGTGTTTTTTTCAATAGTTCCAGAACCTTAAGAGGGTATATAGTTTGAAGAGCGTCTAAATAAATAATATACTACACTTATATATAATATACACACATCATTGTTGCTATAAAGTCGAGCAAACTCGAGTTCAATGGAGGCTGTTTGACAGCATTACTCTGTGTATAAAACAAATTCAGAAATATTAATGTGTTTTTTTCAATAGTTCCAGAACCTTAAGAAGGTATATAGTTTGAAGAGCGTCTAAATAAATAATATAATAATAATAATAATAATAATAATGTTTTTATTTAATTTCTAATACAATTACAAACATGTTATATTTAATACGTAAGAGAAATTACAGGTACTTATTTAATATTTGTAAAACAATGAAGAAATATACTAAAAATAAAAAAATAAATAAATTCAGAGATATTTAAATAAATTCAGGCAGTGGTGAAGATCGCGTCAATGAGAAGAGATTCTTTCAAGAATCAATAGAATTTCCCTTTTGAATCTTTCCTCACTGACGCAAAATATGTCGATATCCTGTGAGATTTTGTTCAGGAGCAATATACTCCTCCCCACCGGGAGAACCATTGGCAGGTTGGTTCTATAGGTAGGAAGATAGAATAATCTATGACGACGCTGTCTTAGATAGTCATCAGGAACATAAAGACTTATGCGTTCCAAAATAGCTGAATTCTCTATGGAGCCTCGCAATAGTCTAAAAAAGTGGGTAGCGGCATACCCCTCTCTTCTGAGCTGCAGGGAGTGAAATCCAAGCATGCCCAGAAGAAAGTTAGTTGGATAAAGCCACGGATAGAGTCCGTACTCCCTCATGTAAAGAAATCTCAAAAACTTTTTCTGAACCCTCTCTAACATGAGGGAGCACCCCGTCTCGTGAGGATTCCAAATAGCCGACCCACTCTCCAGCCTACTACGGACTAAAGAGAAGTATAATATTCTAAGAGTACGAGTATCCCGAAAACCCTCACGGTCCGAATGACAAATCCTAACATTTTTAATGCAGATTGACATACCCCTTCGATATGAACACGAAACGTAAGTTTACTTTCATACACGATTCCAAGATCCTTTATAGTAGAAACACGTTTGAGATTATGACTGAGCATAGTATATCTGTGGTAGGTGAGACTAAATGCTCTGGTGAAAGACAGGACTACGCATTTTGAGATATTGAAATAAAGCTGATTTCGTAGGCTCCATTCAGAGATGTTATCAATGTCAGCTTGAAGATGTAGGCAATCTAAAATATTTCTAATTAGTAGAAATAATTTGAGATCGTCAGCGAAAAGGAGAAAGCGAGAAAAACGGATGACTTTTGCAATGTCATTAATGAAAATAGAGAAGAGAAGAGGCCCTAGGATTGACCCTTGGGGGACCCCAGAAAAAACAAGAAAATCAGCGGATTGAAAAATTCCGTGTGTGACAAATTGCTTCCGGTTTTTGAGATAACTTCCAAAAAACTTTAGCATACGTAGGGAGAAACCCATTAGGGCAAGTTTTGTTAGTAAGATATCGTGATTCACGGTATCAAAGGCTTTGGAGAAATCATTATACGAACAGTCTACTTGGTATCCACTATCTAGGGACCTAGCAACATAGTCAGTGAAAACCATCAGATTGGTTTCCGTAGATCTTCCTTTTCTGAAACCATGCTGTTCGGGGATAATATATGCGTCTATTTGAGGTACAATGAATTTATGGATTAGTTTTTCAAATAGTTTAGCAGGAGCTGAAAGTATGGCAACAGGTCTATAATTCTCGATTGACTTTTTGGAACCATTTTTAAAAATAGGACATATTTTTGAAATTTTCCATAATTCTGGAAAAGTGGAGGTACTAATAGCTAAATTAAATATAAAAGTTAAAGGTGCTTTGAGGAATTCAGCGCACCCTTTAATAAAGAATACGGGAACGAAGTCGGGGCCGATAGAGTGCGAGTTCTTCATGTGTCTTATGGCATTCATAACATCAGATTCCGTAAATATACATAAGTCAACGTTAGAGGCTCCTCTGGTATTAAATGCGGCAGCATTATTAATATCTAGAAGTGGAGGATCTCTACTGTAGACAGATTGAAAATGATCAGCAAACGCGTTTGCCACACCCGAGCCATGAAATTCCTGATCACCTTTCATCATGGTATCTTCAAGACCACCATCCTTCCGAAGGGTTTTTATGTAATGCCAGAACATCTTGGGATCGTGCATGATGTTACCTTCGATTTCAGACACGTAAGCTCGATAGGCCACTCGAACCTCGCGCCTAACTAATGCCCAGTAAAAACTAAAAAGATCGTATTCACTCTGAAGTCCTCCTGCCTTCCAACGCTTGTGAAGGGCATGCTTGATCTCTATATTCGAAATGACTTCTCTCGAAAACCACTTCGGATATTTGCGACCACCATACTACACTTATATATAATATACACACATCATTGTTGCTATAAAGTCGAGCAAACTCGAGTTCAATGAAGGCTGTTTGACAGCATTACTCTGTGTATAAAACAAATTCAGAAATATTAATGTGGTTTTCAATAACACATAAGCCAAACAAATAAAAATGTTAATTGAAAAAAGATAATCAGGCAAAGAAATATTTTTATTTTTTATTTGATGTACCTAAATCAAATTTAATAATGTGATGATTAAGTTCGGAAAGTTTAATAAAAACTAAAAATACTTGGAGAACTTAACAATAACACTATTAAATTTGATTTACATTAATTTTTTATTAAATTAAACAGAGTTCTACGAATTAAACACATAAACAATTATAATTTCTTCAAACGATTGGTAGCTTTGTGGCCTCATTATTAATTAAATAATCAAAAATTTACTTTGTTTACACCACTTCTATAAAAATGAATATCTCTACAAAGTATAATATGGGAATAAATTCCTTAATTTCTTGGTCTGCAAGCACATACATTGCTATAATGTCGATGCGAGCGACTATAAAATGTACATGTAACAAAGAAAAAAACTACTAGCAAACAAACCATAAAACCATACTTAATATTAGATATATGATATCATATAAAAGACATCTGGTCCTGTAAAAACTGCAAATAGCTCTTTTATTCTCAATAATATGAGCAAAGCTATGAAATTTTGACACGCGTTTCAGAAACGTAACCTCAAAAAGACAGCAAGTATGAATGGTCCGAAATAATTGATAGCGAATTATTAAATAAATATGATCAAACTTACCGGCAAACGTTTCCATTTCTAACAAATCACACGTAATCGATCCATGTATTTGTGTTAATTGGCAAAATGTCGATAAATGATTAAAAAAAACAAATAGAACGACCACACGACACGGTACAGCGTTCTACACTGATCCCACGGAGGAAGGGTACCACTAATGTCACGTTGGGTAGAAACGCATTTTTTAACAGGAATTGTAATTGTAAAATATAGATCATTTTCACCACGTCATGTTAAATTACAAAGCTTCTTCCGTAGGTAATTATTATATCGTGACGTTGGACAACAATATAGCAGGAACGGTCCGAATAAATTATTAGACATCAAATATTGTACGCAAATAATACTGTTAAATTGTTAATTTTGTGATAACGTCCTGATTTATTAATAGTGCAAATCGATAAAATATCCATACATTGATATTTTATTAATCAGTCCTCTTAATTTATCGTTAGGGCAAGAATCGATTTCTCTCCGTGTACCATTTTAGTTGTATTTTGAATTCTTTAATGTTATTTTTAATGAATCTTTTTTTTCGGGTAATTTATTAAAGAATTTTATTTCTGGGTATTTGTTGACCCAAAGTGTTTTTTAGCATATCGAAATCGGTAATATGTATTTTTGCCCGAGATTTATGTGTTTCTGAATGGTGCAATTTTTAAAAATATCTTCTTTATATACGAGGTGTGTTCAAAAGAAAGGATGAATTTTGAATTTTCGATTGTGTACATTCGATTATCGATTTTTTTTTATGTTGGTACACATATGTTTATCATATGTTAGCATTATCATTAGCATTGTCGACAATATAGGAAGCATCCGACTGGTAGCAATCGTCAACTATGGATTGACGAACAAAAATCATACAGAAAAGAAGTGGCACAAAAAAGTCAAATTTTTGGTGTGATCAAATAGATTCGCAGAAGGACCCGCGAAAGCTCTGGCAGCACTTAACCGTATGTGGAGAGAACAATGCCCCGACTGACTCCTCTCTTGAAGCGGCTTCTCTAGTAGCTTACTTTAACAGTAAAGTTCAAAATATAAGAGCCCTTAGTGGAGCGGGGTCACCTTCCATAACTGCACCAAGACCACTGTCTGGTGATTTCATAAAATTCTCAAATGTTTCAATAGAGTATATAACACGGGCTATAATATCTTGTCCGAATAAGCAACGTGCTCAAGATCCTCTGCCTACCTGGCTCATAAAAAAATGCCTCCCTGATATAGCGCCTGTAATTACCAGCATTATTCAGAGGTCTTTAAAAAATTCACCTGTTCCCGGCACACTTCAAAAGTCGCTAATACCACCAATACTGAAAAAAACAAATCTTGATGCTGACAATGCGGATAGTTACAGGTCTATATCTAATTTACCCTTTCTTGCCAAATTGATAGAGAAAATCGTAGCTAAACAATTAGTGGGGTATTTGAACTCTGCTGGTTTGTTTGCGAAAAATCAATCAGCCTATAGACAGTTTCATTCAACAGAGACTGTGCTTTTGCGGATCATTTCAGATCTGATTCTTGGGATGGAAGCAGGTAAAGTGGGTTTAGTGTCCATCCTTGACATGAGTGCTGCATTCGATACGGTGGATCACAGTATCCTACTAAATGTGCTCGATACCGAATTTGGCGTTCGGGGTGATGTGCTACAATGGATGACATCTTACTTGTCTGGACGAATAAGCTCAGTAATTTTCAATAAATGTACTTCACCTGAATCTCCAATTGAATTTGGAGTTCCCCAAGGTTCCGTCCTGGGTCCCATTCTCTTTATTTTGTATACAAATCATCTTGAACGCCTGATTCACTCTGCTGGCTTTGAATCACAGGGCTATGCGGATGATCGTATAATTTTCAAGTTTTGTTCTCCGGATGAAAAACACATCTTAAAAGTGAGGTTGTTGACTTTATTGACACAGTATGAAGTTGGATGTCTGTTAATAAACTCAAACTTAACCCAACCAAAACAGAGTTCATTTGGATATCTTCTCCCGGAAGGCAGGACCTTCTTGATTTCAGTCCGATTCAAATTCAGGGCACTGATATCATTCCTTCTAAAGAAATTAAATTTCTTGGTTTCACTATCGACAGTTGTCTATCTCTTGAGTCGCAAATCTCAAAGGCGGTAAGTTCTGGCTTTTTCCATCTTAGACAGATAAAATCAATCAGTAGATGCCTTCCCTCTGGTGCAGCTAAAACACTAATAAATTCTTTTGTTGTCTCACGTAGGGACTACTGTAATAGTGCATATGCTGGTCTCCCCCAGAAACAACTCAATAGTATCCAGTCTGTCTTCAATGCTGCGGCGAGAATTATATATAGTGAGCCTAAATATTGTCACATAACTCCACTTCTAAGGGATCGCCTTCATTGGCTTCGATGCCCTGAAAGAATAGAATTCAAGATTTGCTTAACAACCTTCACTTTTGTTTCTTCAAAGCACTCCACGGAAAGGCACCAGCCTATATATCTGAACTCTGTGTCCGACAAAACCCAGGTGATAGACAACTTTCTTTGAGGTCAGCAGATTTGAATGCTGCTAACCGATTAGTTGAACCCTCTCGGTCAAATAAACCCGTGTACTATGATCGCGCTTTTTTGTATATCGGGCCCGGTCATCTGGAATAAGCTTCCCCCAAATATTGCTAACATTCAGAATTTAGCAGAGTTCAAACGGGTATTGAAAACAAAATTATTCAAAAAATCCTATCCGACATAAAACATAAATTCATGTACGTAGAAACAGAATTTCAGGACATTTTTTCTTTTTTCTTTTTCCTTTTCTTTTTCTTTTTCTTTTTCTTTTTCTTTTTCTTTTTCTTTTTCTTTTCTTTTTCTTTTTCTTTTTCTTTTTCTTTTTCTTTCTTTTTCTTTTCTTTTTCTTTTTCTTTTTCTTTTTCTTTTTCTTTTTCTTTTTCTTTTTCTTTTTCTTTTTCTTTTTCTTTTTCTTTTTCTTTTTTCTTTTTTTCTTTTTTCTTTTTCTTTTAATCCTCCATAGCTTATTTAGTTGCGGTTTTCTCTCCTTGTTATTTAATTCCATTAGTATTCAGTGAAAAACCATGTATATAATGTCATATAATTTTCTCTTGTTATTTGTAACTACTATATATTTGATTAATTACACCCTTAGTTTCTAAATTATTATTTTATAATACCTGCTCATGAATATTGTATGTCATAGTATTAATTTTCATATTGTATATATATTATAATAACAGATATACTACATAGTATATCTGGTTACAATTATATTAGGTTAGTTAGTGTAAAGCGCACTTGAGGTGAACCTCCACAAAACTTGCGCTATAGAAATTAAC
>JAHDVE020011114.1:0-32865 GCA_022606495.2 Halesus radiatus
GTCGCTATAGTCGCTGCGCACCCAGGAAACTAACATTTTCCAAAGGTTTGCATAATAGATAACATAAAAATAAACAGCATAATTTGACGCCTTTATCCAGAGTTAAATACTTTCAAATAACCTAACTCTACTCGATGAAAAAACCGTAATAATGCATCTTTATACTGTAACACTGATGTACCAAATATGTCAACAACATGGAAATATTTGTTCCCCAGATGTTGAATCCGTCGCACAGGGGAATAATGTTGCGACGCTGAAGTTGAATTGTCAGAATAAAATGGTTGGCACTGTCTTGTCCAACCAAATACATGAAAAGCAATCAAATATATTATGGGAATTCACCGCAAAAACGCACTTTAGAGAAACCCGCCACTGCCCACAACACACGTCTATCGGTGCATCTCTTCATTGGTCACACTCGTAGACCAACTGACATCCGTGGTTACACTGAATATCGCACTGCTAGGGATTATCCGTTCAGTGGGGTGCGACTTCCGGCTCAGCAAGGGCTCTTCAGACTAGTGAGATGATAATTCCGCCAGGAGGGGGAGCCCTCGAGAAGTAATAGGACCAGAGGGAGGTTGTCGGGGGAACGCTCACACGAGTGGATATAATGCCTTTTCAGAAGACATGTGGAAATTTAATCTAATTCAGAAATAAATTACCGCTACCAGCAGGAGAAGAGTAGAAACTGCTCTTCTGCTCTTGAAATTGTGTTCTTTTGAACAGATAAAAAAGAAATCAACAGAATTCAGAGCGAAATTCGAAACTAATCTCAAAAAATCTCCATCCAAAAATTATATCCATGCGTAAATAATAAAATTGAAACCCTTATTTTAGAACTAGCCTGCAGTAGGTACTCAGATAACATATAAAACTATATATTTTAGAACTAGCCTGCAGTGGGTACTCAGATAGCATATAAAACTATATATTTTAGAACTAGCCTGCAGTAGGTACTCAGATAATATTTAAAAATATATATTTTAGAACTAGCCTGCAGTAGGTACTCAGATAACATATAAAAATATATATTTTTAGAATATTGATATTTTATTATCCTCGACAGTTTATTCCACAAATCTGAATATTTTTACAATCTGTAAATAACAGCTTTGATTCGTTTAACCCTATCTGCATAGTATTTTTAAATGTTGATTTGACTATAAGTTTAAGTTATTTTTCAGCTTTAAATATCTAAATAAAGGAATAAATTTACTAGAGCTAGTAGAGATCAATAAACAAACAAACATGATCCTAGTGTAACGTTAATAAATAAAATAAGAAAAATTATATATTCACCACATCTTAGCATTTTCAAAAAATCAAAATAATATAATTCTTTAATAATACATACTTAAATTCATTGCCTTAATGACATTCGCGTCACTATAAAACAATTAGAAAAAATCTGGCATCATTAAAAGCGGGGAAAGCAGATTTCAACGGAGAAATTTAATTATTTAAATTATTTCGAGTAAATGGGTGTTTGCCGAAAATATTAGTAAATCAATTCAAACACCATAAAAATTAAAATTGGGTGGGGGTTAATAAAACCATTTAGTATCGCAATGTGACCGCAACCTGTCATAATAATAAAAACTAAAATTATTTTCTTTAAATAAAAATGTATATCGCTCTTTAAGTAGAAATTCACAAAAAATGCGATTTAAATCTTCCCGTGTCGGTCGACATTATTTATTCCAAGTGATTTGATATGACATGCAATGATTACATACATAGTGAACAGACTTTAAAGTTTATTGTACAACGGTAAATAGCCGGTTGTCCTTTTGCCGTTGAATTTATATTACGTATTAAAATAATTAAAAATAATCATTTTTAACATGGTAAGTACAAGTTGCAATTTATAAACAACAAAAAAAATCACATTTAATTGTAGTTTAAAATACTATAACTACGGCAGTATATATATCTACGGAGAATCGAAACAAAAAGTACGTATTATAAATATACATACATTTTAATTTAATTTTATGTAAATACAATTTAATAATGATATTATTAAGTTTGATTGACAATATTTTTTTTTTTAAATGAAATGTAGTTCTCCGAATTAAATACTAACTAACCATCACGCCGTTTCATTGCATGGGTAGGCAAAGAGGACGGACCAACAAACAACTCGATCTCGACATACGCTTCTTGCTTCATTCACATTCATACATCGCCTCATACATTATCTTCTGTTATTCCGACTTCTGACATGGACTGACTCAAGTATGTGATTCGACTGATCGTGCCATGTGTTCCTCGGGCGTCCCCGAATTCTTCCAATACATTCTCCTCACACTCCTTTCTTCGTTCATCAGCTCTACATGCCCAAACGATCTAAGCGTCCCTTTCTTAATCTTATCCATTACGCTTACATCAGCCTTGCATTCTTACGAATCTCAACATTTTTTTACAGAATCATACATTGTTTTAGCACACATTCTACCGAGAGATGTAATTTCTAGGGCATTCAGTCTACGTTGGTCCTTCCTCTGCCAGTTCCATGCCTCCTGCCATACATCAGGCATCGGGTATGATGTCAGCGCTCGATTGTGGACTGCTAGCTTCACTTCTATGCCCATAACCTTTGTTAGCGCCAACCCCGTTCAGTTCTCCATTAATGGAGTTTATATATCGGTTAAATAGACAGAAATCTTTAAAATTCGAATTGAAGCGACAAAAAATACGGAAGTTGCATTTCAAATCTGTGGTGTTCTGTTATTTGAGCAGAAGGTTTGAGCAAATTGAATAAATTCAATGATGTGGTGGCGAATATTCCCAATTTCCGTTAGTGTCCCAAAAACGGTACGGATTTTATTTCCACCCGCTTCCGAACAAAACGTTTCGCCATTTTTCACGCTATCGGCAGACATTTCAATATATGAATTTAGAATTTACGATTCCTGTTTGCAAATAATTCACAGTGGATTAAACCCGCCTTTCCGAGTCTCGCTTATCCTTATCCGCGTCTCTTTCTATTCATTGTCTGACGGTTTGGGAAACAAATATTATTATGAAATAAGTAAATAAGATACGTACTTCATATACTCGTACATAACTTATGTAAACACACAAGATGAAAAAACACAGCGTGTGCAGAAACGAGGGAATATTTTTTTTTAATGTAAAACGTTGAAATTAATAACCAAAAGTTGTATTTTTTATGTGATATCAATTAAAGAATTTTTTTTTTTTATATTTAAAAAATTCTGCTGGGTAATTATTATTACGCGAGACAGCCGTTAAGACTTAATTACATTCGGTTATTTTTTGCCATCTCATATTCCCAAACTGAATTACTAACATTATCCTCAATTAATTCCCTCTTTTGTTTGGCACCTTTTGTTATAGTTGCAAAGTTCTACCCTAACATATTCTAAACTTAAAGAAAGTCAATAATAATATTAATAATACACTACTTGCCAGGGTTTATCTTAATATGTACAAATAGATACAGAAACATACTTACTTGGTAGGTCACTCCAGATTAAAACTCTTCAATGCAATGATTTCCCGGCGTTCTATGTAGGCAAAACGTCGCGTAATGTTAATATCCGGGTAAAAGAACACTTAAGATGTCTAAATAATAATGGTTTCTCCGAATTTGCCAACCATCTCTTAGAAACAGACCACACATTCAATAAAAATACAGGCACTAGTTTACTACATAAAAATGGAACAGGCATTCGACTAGATAACTTGGAAGCGTTAGAAATAAGAAAAGCCAAAAACACTAATAGTAGACTCATAAATAATCAAATAAATTTAAATAAAAGTCTAATTCTTAAATTATTCTCAATAAACAAAGTACACACACTTCCCGGTTAGCAGGTACCTGCTGATCTCCCACCCTTGGCCCTCCACTCCCTGTGTATCTTAGTTCATAGCTTAGTTGGACGAGTATACTGCCCTGAAGAAGCTACGGTAGTAGCGAAATCCGGTCGGCAAAAGTATATAACAAATAAAGTGCTGTAAACAAAGTTATTGTTTTATTTTTTAAATTATAATGTCACATCACCAAGTTACCGCTTCATATGAAAACAGATAATTACAAAGTTTTGCTTGACAAGATATGATTTTGCAAGCAAACGACACAATTTTTAGAAAACACTGCACATTGCACGATATTGCAGTTACTGTTTAAATCCTATTTGTCATTGATATTAAATTTATTTACGGTTATTGGCAAAAGAAGAGTAGGTATTTATTCGAAACATTATTTTATTTGAGATTTTCGATAATAATTATTTACAGTTAAAAATATTTATAGTAATTTACAATGTCGCGAACTATGAAAAGTTTCAAATTTTTCTGTTAATTACTTTAGATAGGTACTAAAGTTTCGCTATGTTAATTAGGTATGTAACAACCATTCATGGATATCCGAAAAGATAGATGTCAGAAATAAATAAAATCGGATAGGTATATCCGAGACACCATCTATGTTGCAAATTGTAAAGTTGGTAAATTTGGCATTTTTTTTAAATACGTATTATGATAATCTTGCAGCAAAAGCTTTTAATTGCAAGTTTTTTTCAGTTGTCCAGGATTAAAAAGACGTTACGTTCCGAAAATTGTTGCGCAGACCTATAAATTCGCAGAAACAAATTATTAATGAATGCACTGCATCCGACAGTTGTACAATCTTAGTTAGGAAATAATCTTAAACAAAGACGTATTGTTGCAAGGAATTATACCCAGCCCCGTAAAACATTAGCAATACCTTGAGCGTATCTCCGAGTGCCGAAATAATGAAATTTACAACGGCTTCATGAGCACATTAATGTCGGGGATACATTATATCCGCAGTATTGCCACTGTTCCCTGTAGGCTGTGTTGCCGGCAGGGGCTGTGGGGCCTTAGGGAGGCTCTTCGAATACGGAAAATACTAATTGAACGGGAAATGACAAAGACGACGCTTTGAAAGGGTTCGGACAAGACCGCCTTTGCCTAATAAAATCACTTAATAAAGAAATAATATATTATTTCAAACATTATTATCGCGTAATATAAAAAGGCACCCGCAAGATACAAACGAATATTTTGTTTGTGTAAGCTTGCCTTCAAGTGCTCTCAGAAAAATTGTGTGCTTTGATAAAGTTAACCTCCTTTTAATATGGACTGTGAGACTAGAACACCTTCGGTAGGCGGTAGAAGGTTATGGAGGGGAAGGAGAAAATGAAGAGAAATGTTGGAAAAAACCGGACTATTCAGATCTGGTGGCTAAACATTGCTTAATCCACTTCAAGTAACAATTAGTTTCAGAAAGATGGCCGGCCAAATCAATTGTGCCGAAAAAACTATTAATACTTTTTTAAACGTATTTTTTAAGTTTTGTTTTTTGTATGCCGGCGCATGAAATGAAGGCTCCGCTTGATTCTATTTTCACACACATCTTTATGGCGTTTCAATTTTTAAGACGGTTGATTCGGGGGTAATTCCACTGTTGTATATTGAATACCTGTTTAAACTCGTTCCGTTCAAAGCTTAAATTTACTTTCTTAAAACAAACAATAAATTAAACAAAGGACTGCCACATATCTTTCGGTACGTAAAAACGGGTGGACCTATGTTATGTAGACTGCTGGGAGTCGTATGAACTGGGATATGAGCTCACGAGCTGGGAGTCGGCTCTTAATATGTGCCGGCTCTTAAATGAGCAGTCGTTCAATTGTGACTTCCGCTCTTAACAAAATGAGTCATGATCCATCGCTAATGTAGAGGCGAGAAATTCAAGATTTACGAGAAGGACGATATCGACTACTTAAGTTGACGACATATTATCTCAAGTGATTATTTGCTCAAATCTAGCACAATATGAACACATTATCATCGTTGTTTTTCGGGATGCTGTCAACATAAATAAAATTAAATCATTCCAATCAAACCCTTGACGCCACACTTAACCCATCGGTCCCAAACCAGAGACTATCTCGGATATATATGTGAGTCGAAAGTCATTGATCCCGAACACTGAGACAATCTCGGGACCATAGTAGATTGAATAAACTACTGGAAAAACAGAGAATTTAACTAGTGTTGAAAGAAAAAATAATTTCTTAATGATTCAGGGGGCAATGAGCAAGGTATCTTTACATTTTAAATTTGTAAGCAAGGAGAATCAAAAAAAGAGCAAATAAGCTAAATGAAGCAACAAATAAATAGCAAGAAAATGCAAAAAAGAACAAAAAGAAGGAATAAGATGCTAGAGGAAGCTAAAGGAAGCAAGTTACAAGAAAAATCAAGGGGAAACAAGGAGCAAGAAGGCAATAGAAGCAAGAAGAAACAAAGAAGAAGCAATAAGAAGGAAGAAGGGGCAAGAAGAATCAAGAAGAGGCAAGAAGAATCAAGGAGTAATAATAAACCATAGGAAACAGAGAAGAAACTAGAAAAACCCACAAAAAGTAAGAAGGAGCAAGGAGAGAGACGAGAAGAAACAAAGAAGTGACAAAAATAAGTAATTTAAATGAAAAACGTTTTTTATTAAGCCAGTTTATTTTATTTTTATGTATTTCTGCATTCGACCGGATTCGGTTGGACTCAACCTCCTTCCAACCGAAGCCGGTCGAATGCAGAAATATATATACAATAAAGTGATTTAAAACAAAAACATTTTTCATTTAACTTATAATGTCAAGCCACAAAGTGATTGCTTACTTCGATAAATAAAAATAAGTAAGATGGAGCAACAAGAATCCAGAAGAAGCAAAAGAAAGAAAGAAGAAGCTAGAAGAAAAATGAAAGACCAAAAATAGACTCGAAGCAGCACGAATAAGGAAATAAATTTGAAAACAAGAAGATCCAAAGAAAGATCTAAAGAAGATCTGAAAAGAAGAACCATCCTTAATAGATCCATAAAATCTGTCAATCCTAATTTATTATATTGGCTTATTAGATTGCCATATATACCGGTTAATTAAACACCAACCTCCTGCCTATCCTTAGACCAGTAGGACATATTCCAAGTCCAAAACAGTGCCCACTATGGTGTATGGGACGCACAGGAGTGTTCCTGGCTGGGGTGGTACAACCGTATCGCATCGGGTTTTGAACGCTCGGGTGCTGGACTCAATGATCAAAATCCGTATAGTGCGGATTTCTTCGTTGAGTACTGTACTATACAAATGTTCGGTAATTAACCATTCCCACATACCTACTCGTACATAGCAGATATGGCAAAAAGAAGATAAACCCGGCCAAAGTATGAATGAGATGATTTACCTGAAACAAAGAAAGAAAATCATGAATATAATGGTTTTTACTAGATATGTGCGATTATTTCAGATTCAATATTGATGTTGAAATGATTTCATAACTCTTGGGATTAGATATTTATTGGGGATAGTTTTGTAATACATAACACACTAAGCAAATGACTCTTCAAGCTGATGTATTTTGGTACGTGTTCACATCCCGAACAAGTGGCTATCTATTATTGACGAACCGATGGTGCATAATCGGTGTCATATCTCATTGTGCTGACCACAAAATGGCCGACGATTGATTGAGCCCATTCGTGTATTTAGTGGACATAAATCACCACAAGCGTGGGGCTGGAGCTGCCCTGGCAGGCAGCCCCCTCCAGATAATAACACCTCGGGGTTATGGACTCTCCTTGTAAACTCCGCGAATTAACCGTGAGCTTTGTACGGGGGCAAATTGAAAGGAAAATGCAACTCATCTTCGGGTTGCGGACGCATTAGGAAATCAGATATAAATTTGAAAAGTTTTTGGTACGTATTTGTCGCGTGCCTTTCTCTAGAAGGACCGACACGTATCTACTTACCAAAATCATATTCATCGAAAAATAAAGGGAAAAAACCACTCCTAAGTAATGCCAAATGACCACGAACGACCCAGAGACACCCAGTGAAAATATGTCGTGAAATCGAACGCTGGGCCCGTAAGTCAAGAATCTTAAGCTTCTGCATTCAGAATTTCTATGTACACATTACAAACATCCCTTGAAAACCTGACGTTTTTATGGACCTAATAAATATGTTATTTTGGAAGATAATCCCTATTCAAATTCTAGTTGAGAAAGTAATTATATGAAATTCCCCCGGTACAAAAAATATAAATAACACGTGCGGTTTTCTGTTATTTAACATGTCATAGGTATGAAAAATTCAAAGCGTTTCTCTAAATGCTACTTCAATCAGCAGTTTTGAGATGTTTGATCTTTTCTACTAATTATGTCAAGTTTTATTAAATATTTTTTAAACAACTGCTTTTTTTAATATATATACATATTAGATCGCTCCCTCTCTTTTCTGTATTAATATTATCTCCTATTCAAACAATGTTCAGTTTCCGCTCGGACGGTATTGCTCTAGGTCTTAATGCTTTACTTCTTCGGTCGTCATTTTTAAATGAAGTTTCTAGTTAATTAACGTTTCGTTTGTTAATATTTTCATGTACGTTTGTTACTTGTCGCCAGGTTCCGTTCGCAGGCAATGAAAATGATGAAACGCAAAACTTATTTTCATATTAAATAAACCGATTTCGGGACATTTCCCTTGACATATTGAACAGAAAAGCCATTAATGCTAAAGAATGGAGCCATATTTCGAGAAGGCTGTGCGAGGGGAGCAGAAAATTTAGGGGGTGTAAACACGTTCACTTTTCTGGGAAATTTACGAAAACACTGTTATTTATGATTTAATGCTAGTGAACTCATCCGAACATGCGGGAGGAGGGAGGGAGGACAAAGCCAACACAGAAAATGAATCAACAAGATTAACGCTCGGATAAATGATTAAAAGTGCACGTGTGAATGGTCACGATTTGTCAGCAGATGTGCAAGTTGTGATTAGTTGGAATTACCTGGTAATAATACATGCAACGCTGCACCTAAACCAATTATTTCATTAAAATTATTGCCAAACGATAGAATTTACACAAGAATAATTAAAATGCATTTCCAACCGTCTGGAGCCAGTGAGACTATGGCATCCCCAATTGGGGAATGTTGTGAGGCTGAAGGTATTGGGGAGGGGAAGGAGAAGGGGTAGAGGAAGGTGGGCAAATATCTGGCTATTCGAATCTGGTCACCAAACACGGCTAAAAGCCATTTCAAGTAACGTTTCATTTCTGAATGGTGGTCTTTCACCAGGGCGATACTGAAAGTATCTTCCACTCTATATCTATCTATCACTCATAGTGCTTTTAGTAGAATAAGAAAAAGGAAAAGCTTTTATTTTTAGCTCAATGTTATTTAACTTATTTTGTTTGTTCTAGAAAGCTGAAAGAACTAAAACTTTACTTAAAAATAACTAGTCGAAAAAAAGTTATCGATAAAATATTTTTTTACAGCGTCCTAGGTCGTTTTGAAAAGCAAAAGATGTTACCGTGTAGAATCGTTCCGAACGTTTACGTAGCTGTCTCTTTTATTTATTTTGCCTGTATAAAAATTAACGTTTATGATCCCGCCACTGAGAGGTCCGTTTTAAGCCTCCGCATTCAGAATTTGCATGTACATCTTTATTTTTTATTATAGAAACAAAACAATACATCGGCTTCAGTAAGAAACAATTTCAAGAACTTAAAATTACATAGTGGGTGCCTATGATATGTTTCCTGGTAATGTCTTTTTTATACATGTATGTACTGGGTAACACAGGTATAGTGTATAAGGGTGTATATATGTGTGAGTGCGTTTGTAGGTGTGAGAAGTGGTGATTTACTTATTATAGAAGTGATACCATATATATGCGCATTGAGCATTACACATAATTGTCAAGATGTTCCTTTAAAATGTGCCCAGTGAATCCTTACCAACTTCCCTTGAAAACTTAAAGCACTTATGCACTTAACAAAATATATGCTATTTTTTATTCAGACGTCCAGTTTAAAAAGTAATTGTATGAAATTCGCTCGATAAACAAAAATGGCAAAAAGTGCTCCAAAAAATATAAATAACATGTGTGGTTCTGTTATTTCACATATTTTAGGTAGGACAAAATTCACCGCATTTCTTTAAATGCAACTTCAGGCAGAAGTCTTGGGAATTTTGCTCTTTTCTAAATATACCGTGTTTAATTAAACATTTTTTAAACCATCCCTTACGTCCTACGCGTTCTTTTTTCTATTAGCGCGCTCCCTCTGTCTTCCGTATTAGCATATCTCCTTCTCAAGCAATTTTCAGTTTCCGCTTGGACGGTATTGCTGGGTCGTAATAACTTTTTCTGTTACATCTTTTGTTTATGGAAAAAAAAATATTTATAGTAATAATCAAAAAAATGTTTTTATTTTTAAAAAAAACTGCAATTTTTCAGGATTGTAAATTCCGCAGACGCCATCGCCATTATAGGTAGATTTCTTGTTAGACTGCAGCATGATAAATAGGAGGGGAAGAAAAGAGAAGAGATGGAAAGTAGGGGAACAAGAGATTTTGTCCCAGATTTTTCCAAGACAGATGAGATACTTTTCGATGATTGTCCGCGAAGAAGACTGTTCATTCAACGGACAGATATTTCAGATTTCGCTGTCACTTTGGAATGACTCATTCGTTGTCTTTTGATTACCAAAAAGCTTTTTACCTTTTATAGAAGGCAGACACCAACACAATGTGTCGCTCGTGCATTTCGTGGACAGATACGAAACTTCATCAGGCGCGATGACATCAGCAAAATTTGTTCAAGAAATGGTCGAGGGGAATACTAAGCATTTAATTGAGAGCAAAACAAAACAATGATGATTATAAATTCAATATTTGAATACTTTCGTAAATCTCTGTACATAAGAATGAATGTTTGTCTGTCTATCTGTCTTCGATTTTGTCGAAAATTACTAGACCGGTATCGCTGAAAATAGCACAGTTTGTTCTTATTAGCGTCGGGAAGGTTTAGAGAGTAGTTTGAATCCATTGTGTAAAACTGTTGTTATAAACGTTTTAAAATTATTATGAAAAACATTGAACCCGCCATGTTGTATAATTAGGTTAGCCCATAGATATACCACTCTGAATAGATACAGATCAGATATTCAAAAGAAGAATGTTTGTTTGGGAAGAATATCTTAAGAACTTTATTATTTAGATATATTTTGAAAAATAAAATTCTTGGAATGAAATACAAATTAAAAATAAATGTTTTTTATTTCATTGTTTAGATGTAGTAATAGTCGTTACAAGGCATTACTTTCGCTGACAAATCAATTATGGCACCCAAACGGCAAACAAGAATTCACAACTTCATAAGTTTATTAGCCGGGTACAAATCAGCTAGTACTATTATATTGATAAATGTTTAGACTGAATGCTATATAAATATAACGTGATTGATAATCACAGTATACTCGTATGGATTTATATATCATCGACTTCAGTTAATTCGCTTTAAAATAATTTCATTACGGGTGTATATATTTATCTGAAAAATTGGCGGTATTATGTTATTATAATCTGTACCAAACAGTCTGTTAAAAGGGCTTATTAAGCATAGAAAACGGGGGATATTTGAACATTCATGTTCATTGAGTTTCCCCTGAGCACTGAGACCTCAGTAGACCCACCCCATCGCGTACAAAGAAACGTCTAAATACGCCATAATGAATAAAAACAACCCCTAAATATGAGTTTAGATTCATCGGTCATGCTTTCCTGAGCCGGCATAGAACCCGGGGTGTTGAAGCATGGCGCGGAGGGGTTAAAACAGGTGATCTACCCCTATCGCTTCATGTTCCACGAAAACAACCCCAACCAACTCCTATTACAGTGCCTTTCCATCAATTATGAAAAACTGTGATGGAAATTTTACGAATGGAAGATCTATTTAAGCTTGGAAATCAAAGACAACGCGCTAAATTACCAGATTTTCAGTAAAAGTAATCAAAAAGTTTATGGAAGAATTTTACATGCACTTTAACCGAAAATCGCAAGGAATAAAGTTAAATAAACGAGCAAACATTATTTAATTAAACGAGTAAGAATACATTTTTTTAAACCTTAACCGTTTTAGTGATATGTCTATTTTGCAAGTATGTACGAGGTGTGTTCAAAAGATAGGGTGAATTTTGAATTTTTTCGAAAAGTATTTATTTATTCATCAATATCCATTTTCTCCCCTTCAAAGTAATCCCCCTCACTTATGCCGGCGCTTCTTCCAATCCACGAAGCACTTCTGGAATGCGCTTTTCGGTATGGCCATCAGCTCGTTCTTCGATTCTGACTTTATCTCGTCAATTGTGGCAAAACGCTTTCCTTTCATTGGTCTCTTCAGTTTCGGGAATAGGAAAAAGTCGCAGGGAGCCAAATCTGGTGAATACGGTGGTTGAGGCATGATTCGGTGTTGTTTTTGGCCAAATAATTACGAACAAGCATTGATGTGTGAGCTGGTGCATTATCGTGATGCAAAATCCATCATTTGTTTTTCCACAATGCCGATCGTTTGAGCCGTATTGCTTAACGCAAACGTTGCATAACTTCCTTGTAGTATTCCTTATTAACCGTACGACCTGCTGGCAAGAACTCATGATGCACCATGACATTTGATCGAAAAAAACAGTGAGCAAAACCTTCACATTTGATCGAACTTGGCGTGCTTTTGTCGGTCTTGGCTCTTCTGGCCGCTTCCATTGGGATGATTGGGCCTTGGTTTCGACGTCATAACCATACACCCACGTTTCATCACCAGTTATGACCCTTTTGAGCAAATCTGGATCGTCGTTGACGTCATTCAACAACTCCTGAGCGATACTAATGCGATGTTGCTTTTGTTCAAAATTTAGCAATTTCGGAACAAACTTCGCTGCCACACGTTTCATGCCCAAAACATCCGAGAAAATGGCATGACATGAGCCGATTGATATGCCAACATCCTCTGCAACTTACCTAATAGTGATTCGACCATTTTGTAAAACCATTTTCTTCACTGTTTCGATGTTTTCTTCATTGCAATTTCTTGGTTGCAACTCCAGGACGCTCATCGTCATTAACATCTTCTAGGCCTTCTGTAAAGCGCTTGTACCACTTATAAATACTTTTTTGAGACAAAGTAGACTCGCCGAATGCCACAGTCAACATTTTAAGTGCGTTGGAGCACTTTATTCCATTTTAATGCAAAATTTAATACATATTCTTTGATACATTTTTCTCATAAGTAAAAAATCGAAGGACACACAAAAACGTGACTAACCTTTCCAGTTGTCAAAAACAAACCACTATTCCAAAATGGCTGATAATTCTAACATATGATAAACATATGTGTACCAACATAACAAAAAAAATCGATAATCGAATGTACACAGCCTGCGAAAATTCAAAATTCACATTTTCTTTTGAACACACCTCGTATATATTTCCCTACAGTCCCTACCTCTTCGTAATTATTTGGCCAAAAACAACACCGAATCATGCCTCAACCACCGTATTCACCAGATTTGGCTCCCTGCGACTTTTTCCTATTCCCGAAACTGAAGAGACCAATGAAAGGAAAGCGTTTTGCCACAATTGACGAGATAAAGTCAGAATCGAAAAAGTGCAATAACTTGGACAAATGTCAATCAATTTTTAATTATTTTGTATAGTTCTAATTAAAAAAAACTACACATTTACAACTACAAAAAATATCAAAAAATACAAATATATAAGATTATTTCACTTCACAATTGTGTTTTCCCGTGGTCCATGTAGACCCTGTTTACAGCGAGCGCATATGAGATTGGATCACCTTATCTCACTTGCTTTGCTGCACACATTAATTTATGGGAACAAAGGTCTCGTCGTCCGTAGTGCTGCTGTCACTTGATACATTATGATCATCCGCAATAGAACTAACTTCCGACATGGTGAAAAATATTGATTCAATTAAAGGTGTATTTATTTTAACAGGATAAAAAATAAATACAGTTATCAAGACACGCGCAAACCGCAATATACCACGCTCAAATTGAACACGTGCTCTCCCGAGGACGACAAAAAGCACACTGAAAATTGCAGCACTTGCAGCACGCACGCATTGCAGCACGCACGCACGCATGCACACACACACGCACACACACACATGCACACACACACGCACACACACACACACACGCATACACACAAACACACGCATACACACAAACACACACGCATACACACGAACACACACTATACGCTTATACACTATACGCTTATACACTATACGCTAATACACTATACGCTTATACACTATACGCTTATACACTATACGCTTATATACTATACACTTTTTTCATATACCTTTTTATCTTTAGCATTGTACTAACCCCGCTCGGTAAAATGTATATAAGTAGATATTACATAGAGACGTATCATTGGTACCGATTGATACACTGCTCATATTATGCATGCAATGTTTGCTTTAAATAAATAAAAATAAAAAAATAAATATAGCATTGAATAATTATAAACATCGACAAAAATTAACAATAAGTGAATAAGAAGTAAATAATTGAGTGTAAAAATAAAGTATTACAAAATACAACTTTTTTTCATAAAAAGCCTTTACTTTGTGCTTTGACATCATTAACAGTTATTATATTTGCCCTGACGAAGCCTGATCTAAGCGAAACCGGTTGGCGTAAGAATACAATAAATTATTGGTTTATAACACGGTGTTTGTTTTATTTAATTTTGTATTTATATTAGAAACTAGAAATATAAACAAAGTCCAGGAAAAACCAAAGGATCATATAAAAAATAATTATTCTAAATATACGTATAAATATGGAAATACATGTGGTTATAAAAAAATATGGTTATTAAAAATATTTAATTACCTATTCACATATTAATACAAATATTAATTATTATTTAATGACTTTACACAATATTTGAAAAAATTGTGCTAACCCTTTGACAATGATTCGTGCTAAATTTTAGACAGTTCTGTCACTTATTGTTTTTGTGAGTGGTATTAGAATATATTCGAAATTTTGCGACTACCGAATGAAAAATGCCAAACTTGCGTGATTTATTTCCCTCGTGAAGCCAAAAACCAGGGGTGTAACAAAACTGGCAAACTGAAGGAGACTAATAGAGGTTGGCGACCTCTGAACCTCGATGCTAAAAGGGGGGAAATGTTTTTCAATCTAACCTTATCGCTCAAGTATGAAAATGAAAAGTGCAGCCATTACGGCGCAACAATATTGGTTGCTCCTCTCGTTCTTTCTACATTATTTGCTACATCCCGCCTTACCAATGTCAACCTTCCTAATTAGACACCACTTCATGGCGGCAGGAAAATGGAAGTGCCTACTGCGGGATGCGGAAAACGGCTGATAACCATCAGTTTCAAACATCAATTTGGTATTTTCCGACAGCGAAACAACATGATAACTGATGACATGAGCTCGTCTAACTTAAATTAAAAACATAATTTACTCTTTATTCAATAATGTGGGAAGGATAGTGAAATCCCACACATCCAATTAAATATATATGTATCCTACATAGGTACAAATAGTAGTGAAAATGTATAAAAACAGTATTAATGCTTTTATAACATCCGCCATCTATATATTATATTATCAATAAAAAACACATAAATTTGTTGTAGACCACTTTTATTTTATTAACACTGTACCGGTTTCGGAAGCACCCTTCCTTTGTCAGGAGAATATTATAACTAATTTATGATATAGAATATTGACAAGACTTTAGGTGTTGGAGAGGGGGGTAAGAAAATGGGTAGGGGTAATTGCAGGATTTCCGGGAAGAACAGAGCGGTTTATTGGAAAAATATTAAGAATGGGACTAAAAGATAAGTTAATTTGGTTATTTAAAATAGTAGCATTGTTATTCAGGGTTTTTCTAATTTCGAGTGCTTCTAAGTTACCCATTTTTTTTATTTATTTTATTGTTACGGTGAAGAATTGTAACCCCTGTTTCCTTGTTAAAAGTGTGATCTTTGGAAATTAGATGATTGGCAAATTCTGAGAAGTTATTATTATTTAAGCATCTTAAATGTTCTGTGACTATAATATTTATATTTCTAGTTGTTTTACCTATGTAGAACGATGGACAATCATTACAACATAGTTGGTAAATGCCTGAGTGGCTTAATTTATGTTTTGTTTGTAAGTTTTATTTATTATGTACTTTTGCTATTTTTGATTTATTAAATTCGCTACCGGTTTCGACACAACCGTGCCATTGACGAGCGTTCTTAAAACTAAAAGTTTTAACTTTAAAGTTTTTTACATAATAAATAAAACTTACAAACAAAATGTCTAGAATGTTCTCTGTCTTTAGTATTTTTTAGTAATTTATTTATTTATTCACGCCTAGAAGGCTTTTACATATTGATACATTTATCACATAGTTTTACAAAGGAGTACAATAATGTACAGATAAAATAATGAATTAAGTGTAAAAGAAGTATGTAGGTACAATATAACAGTATGTAGTTACAGCGTAATTATCGCAATGAATAAAAGTTTTACCTGTGGTTATATTATAACAGCAGGTTGTACAAAAGAGTATAAAAAGTAGTTAAGTGCATAATATTATAATATAAGTATAAAAGAAGTGAGAAGGTAGATACTATGTTAGTGGCTAGTTTCAGCGCAATAGGTGGGTAATAAAGGCACTAGATTTATAACTACCATGACGTTGTAAAACATCAACAGTTTACAATATACGTGATTATAAAACAACAAACCTTTATTATGCCTGATTAGATGTTTTACAGAAACGTAAATTATGGCGAACCACAAAGTTAATGCTTTTTACAAATATGTATTATATTATCGATTATATAAAGAAGAATGTCCTGAGCGGTCTGTTTTATTTTTGTTTGTTTTGTATGTAAATCTAGTTTTATTTCGATATTGATGAAATTTTGCACACTTGACTTTCAAAAGAAGAGGAAAACTACTGGGAAATGGTAGGGGTGGGAGTATGGGTGGTATCGGTATGGGTAGGAGTAGGGGTAGGGGTAGGGTTAGGGGTAACGGTAAGGGTAAGGGTAGGGGTAGGGTTAGGGGTAGGGGTAGGAGTAGAGGTCGGGGTAGGGGTAGGGCTAACACACTACAACCTCAAAATTTTAGATAGTTTTATAAAAAAACTTAAATATTAATATTGTCATTCAGGTTACAAAATTATTTTTAAAATCTGAAATAGCCAGGAACTTCCCAACCGCCCTCTTTCTCTTCCTATAATAACTTAACTAACACACAACATTCTTAAATTGGGGGGTGCCATAGTCTACGGACAGATGGACTTTTTTTAAATACAAATTTCAAAACATCTTCATTTCGAAAGCAAAAACCAAAAAGAATCGACTACCATCAAGCCTGAAATCGATTCAGAATATTTCCCAAATTAGTTCCCGGTAGTCGGAAATTTCCCCGCCGACAGACGGTTTTAATTGACGGTAACGGTTTCGAATTTCACCAGCCTTCGGGAGGAACACTAAACCGGCTGCTTCTATTGATTATGAAGAAATCGGGCAAATATTTTATTTAGGGGATAAACATTTGGCTGTATTTGATAATGTTTGGCTTATATAAATAGAGAATACACCCAGAAATACGAAACACGTTTAATGCTACAGTGACGGCCGTATCGATCGAAAATCTTTAAAATTCTGAATATCTTAAAGATTTATTTTTATTTATCCAACCGCGAGCTACGTTTTAGGGCTCTGATAAAGCAATTTAGGTTTCCGCTTTGGTATCGAAAGTGTTTACTTACATAAATGGGCAAGTGGAATACTTGAAAGGGATCGTTTCTTTACATTTCTTGTAGGTATTTGAGTACGATCTGGAACCTTGAACCACATAAGGAACCATGTAAGGGATTGCGGGGTCAATTCTGTATATCATATAAATATACATTAAATAATAATAAATTAGCACCAGTGTCACAAATTCAGGACTTGGGTGTATCTACATATAAATACTCTAATTCAAACAGCGGAGTTATTTTCAAAAAAATCGATTTTGGCCCGCGATCTCTCGACAACTCGCTCCACAACGGGGTCCATTACCGCGTGAACCGTATTAAGTGACCCCGGAGTTCATTTTATTGTTTTTCAAAGCATTCGAAATTGCTGATTTGATTGACTTTTCACACGTTTCGCACTTCAGTAAGGTAGACATTTGCTTGGACTCTTAATTTGGCTTAGTTCGAGCTAAGATCTTGAAAATAATACTAAAAAATTGTAAAACAACACTTTTAATATAATTCTGCATTATTTACGTTGATTTTCACTCAAAGTTGAAAGTTATCGTTCTACTACTTTGTTCGTATCTAACAGTTAACATTTTTAATGCACCGCCGAGCGGATTAAATGTGAACTACATAAATAACGACTGAAAAATTGCTTACGTTAACCTTATAATAATAATAATAATAATTGGATGATTTGTATAGCGCCGTTTTTGTGAAAAATCACCTCGAGGGCGCTGTACAAATATTTCTAAACTAATTATGTACAAACAGATATAGAAAAACATACTTACCTGGCAGGTTCGCTTCAGATGAACACAGTTTTATTAGAAAATTTATTTATAGAGATCATAGTTTTACATGGTTATTTGTTGCTCCTTTTCTATTGATGTTACATTTATTAGAAGATTGGTGGCACAAGAAGAGTGGTATTTATTGAAATACTTTATATTTATTGATCTAAAGAAGGCGTTTGACACGGTGGACCATAACGTATTGATCGAAAAACTGAAATATTTGGGTATTGTTGGTACTCCTCTGGAACTTTTCAGATCTTACCTATCAAATCGCTTTTCGGCAGTAGAACTGGGTGGAGAAATGAGTGAATTGGGTGAAATAACATGTGGAGTGCCACAGGGATCAATTCTTGGACCGTTGCTATTTCTAATATATGTTAATGACATAACAAAGTGGGGCATTAAAGGAACTCTTCAACTTTATGCGGACGATACTGTAATTTTTATAACAAAAAAAACCTAGCGGAACTTGAAATGGAAATGAATGCCGATGTTTCCCATCTCACAACCTGGTTGAGAATAAATAAACTGACCCTTAACGTAAAAAAAACGCATTATTTACTATTCGGCAACAAGAAAAATTCCAGCCTCGATATCAAAATTGGTGACAACTGCCTCGAAAAGAAAACGACAACAAAATATTTGGGCCTTATAGTAGATTCTCAACTCTCGTGGGATCTCCACATAAATCATGTAAAGGAGAAAATTACCCCCATAACTGGTGTGCTATATAGACTTCAAGGATTACTACCCATTCCGTTACTAACTGCAGTATATTACGCCATGGTACATTCACACATTTCCTATCTCTGCTGTATCTGGGGCTTTGCCTCGAAGAAATTGATTGCTGATCTGCAGGTGGTTCAAAACCGAGCCCTCAGAAATGTTTTTGGACTTCCATGGGACACTCATGTCAGGGACATCTACTCAGTTTCCGGTATCCTTCCAATCACGATCCTTCCTAAGTATGAAATCACCAGCACCATCCTACAAATTACTCAACAATCAACTCACACTAACGTCAAGCCACTTTACAATCAAGACATCCACAACCACAATACTCGAAATAACAATAAAATCCGCATTCCTCAAACACACACTACAAAATATGGAATAAAATCTTTAAACTACATTGCCTACACACTTTATAATTCGCTTCCAGATATGTACAAAACCATCCAGAAAAATAAAAAATCCCAAAATGATGGTATAAAGGAATACTTTTTAAGGATATTTAAAAATGAAAATCAGTAAATCCATATTTGTATATTTTGTTGTTCCCTTATATGTTTTCTCTTGTGTGTTGTTCTATTTAACTTGGCCTTATAAAATTATTTCTGTTTGTATGTGAAACTTGTATTTTTGATATTTTGCTGTCAATGTAAAATTGTATGTACTATCTTCTACTTATGTATTGTAAATTCCTCCCGTCCTAAAATGAGTTTTGAAACTCATCGGGATTGCTTTAGCAAGAAATAAATATATAAAAAAATTTTTTTTTTAAAAAACTTATAATTTTTAGGACTGGAAAGTATTCGTAAAACGAATTTTAGGACTCAAAAATATGTATAAAATTACATTAAAAAGCGTAAGAAATTTTTAATAAATATTAACTTTTTATTTTTTATTTTACACTTTGGTTATTCACAGTGTTGTGGGCTGTGGACGCATTTGCGCACCGATGCGTGAATTTTTTTATTTTATTTATTTAATGACTTAGGGTAACTACTAACCGGCTAGCATATTTATAGGTGAATTTCTTCAATTTATGGATACGATTGTCTGAAAAGATGTGTTTTAAGTTTAGTTCTGAATTCTGTTGAGTCTTTGATAAGTCATGCGGCAGTTTATTCCAGGCTTTAGGTCCTGACACTCCGAAAGCACGATCCCCGAACTTAGTATTAGGTGTGCGCTTTGGTTCCTTCAACCTGCCGATAGCTGATGACGATGCTGACCTTAGGGTGCACTGCCGTGAGTTGGGATTTTCGGGAATACACAGTTCTGATAAGTAAGTATTATATTGTAGTTATATGTTTAATCAATAGAGTCGCTACCGTTGTCTCCAAATTTAAATTTAAGGTGTTGTAATTATAATGTTATTTTTTATGACTAAAGCAGCGATCTCACCTCATCTGTTCTATGCGATAGTATACCCGATTAAAATAAAAGACCAGCGTTGGATCTACATCAACTTTCGTTCTGTTCTATATTATAGACCGGCAATATAAGCGTGTTAATGGCAGTTGCTATAGACAATGACTTACAAATGAAGATTAAGAATTTGTTTTATTTTTTAAACGGTTAATTTATAATTTTTAATTTATTGTTGCCTAGTGTAATTTGTATAACTGCTATTTAATTTCAACTTTATTATTAATATTAATTTTATTAAAATGAAAACACAAAAAAAAATGGGTTCTACAAATTATACACGAAATCAATAAATATATTATTATGAATAGTCGTACGAAATCTGCTGGCAGATTTGTTGAGTATCTTTGAGCCGTGCGAGTACGAATTAATTGACATAGAATAGAAATAGCGTAAGTGTGAAATCTAAGAAAGATTCGTTCTGACTGGATGAAATAGGCTACAGAATAGGGGAATAACGGGAACCCGGCTTTACTCTTTGGCCATTTTAAAAATAAAATTATTGCAGGCGATTCAATAAGAACTTCAGTCAATATTTTTTTTCAATGACGTTCAAACTTAAATACCAGTATATTTAGTTTTTTTTTTCTTTAGTAAATTTTCATAGTTGAAATAATTTTCAAAGTTTAATTTTTTCAAAGCCCGTCAAAACGCTCCAAATCTATGGCCGGTCGGTTTTGATAAGTTTTGAGGTTAGAATGTCAAATGTCAAAACAAGGATGATCTTTACCGTACATAATTTTATATTCTATTCATGGTAAATCATAATTAAACATAAGTATTAAAATTATGTACCTTTTTAGAAACTGTAACGCGAAGAATAATAATAGTACTGAGCAATAATATTATCATAATATCCGTATTGATAATTGGTTTGCTCGTGAATATTCCAATTTCTTTCATTAATAATAGTTTTTTATATATTGAACAACAATTATAGAGCTTAAAGTCAGCCAAATTAAGTTTAAATTTCGCCAAAACTAAAAAAACACATGATTAAATACAAAATAAAAATTATCATACTAATGCAGGTGACGTCTGATGTTATGATTATTTATTCGCTTTTAAATAACGATTTATAAATTCTATATAATAAAAGTTATATATTCAGAATCGGCGTTTGCTGATCTAATGAATATATATATTTTAAAGCCATTATATTTTTCACTGGAGTTCCTTATTCCCAGAAATCTCATCTAAGCACACATGCATTAACATAAAGACGGGAAAATAAATAACAGGGATGTCACTCTGTCACATCCCCTAACAAATACACAAATGTAGCGCTCTCTACTTCTGTTTGTCATGCTATTCTGCGGTCTTCTGTACATTAGGTCTTCTTGAGAGGCAAGGTCTGCCCCACGGGTGACGCGGAGACACGGTGATGAGGGGGGGTGACGGAGGGCGACGGGGCGACAGCCCGTGACATACCGTGATGATGGCTGTCAAGTAATATAATGAAACACGTGTCAATTTACAAAAGTACACCCTGTATCGAAAATTGATGAACAGGGATGGCACATGATGAATTATGCAATCTTTTCTGTATCTAAGATAGAGGGCAACAGATATCGATCTTGTAAACAGTATTCAAGAAAATGAACCTTTTTTTTAAATCCAGAAGAAAAAAAACTGTTTTAGCTTTAATTCCGGTACCTATTTGAAATTCAATATATTATATTTGGCTTGTAAGATTAAGAAAGGGACGCTTAGATGGTTTGGGCATGAAGAGCGAATGAACGAAGAAAGGAGTGTAAGAAGAATATATGAGGCCATTGTGAATGGAAGAAGAAGCCGGGGACGGCCGAAAAAGACATGGCACGATCATATACTTGAGTCGGGCCATGGCAGAAGTCGGAATAATATAAGAGAATGTAGGAGACCATGTACAAATGTGAATGAAGCAAGAAGTATATGCCAAGATCGAGTTGTTTGGCGGTCCGTCCTTTCTGCCTACCCCTGCGGGGAAACGGCGTGATGGTTAGTTAGTTAGTTAGTTATTGCGTTCTATGTTTATCATTTGTCTATACTTGACATATTAATAAAGTGGTGATTACTTAGTAATTTTTAATCCATTTTATAAATAAATTTGCAATTTAGTCGAATTAATTAATATTCCAACGATTTCACAGTTAATACGAAATAATTATAGAAGTTATGTTTCAGATGACGCTAAAATAACTACGATAAAAAAAAATAAAAAAGGGTTTAAGGGTAATAAAACTTTTCAGCTAAAATCCCGTATATAAACTCCTATACCTATAATCAATACAAAACGAAAGTGTGGGGAAAGAGCAAATGCTACGAATGTAATGCTACGACCACACGATCGCCCAACGTCCCAATCCAAACTATAGTTGGAACGTTGACCGATCGTATAGGATCTATAAATCGGTCAACTACACGATCGGCCAACGTTTCAACTACGAACTCTAAACTAGTGATGCCATTTTAGCTAAAATCTATCGATCTACCGATACGATATTCATACAAAGTCTACCGAAATTTATAATATTGACCCAATTCGTTTCTCATTATGTACTCATAATACGGGAAATAAATATAACGGATAGCTGTTGCGCCTGTTTTAGCTTCATATTTTATTTTAATGCACAACCTGAGTCAGATTGCAGCGCAAAAAAATATAACTAGCCCCGATTATACATCGGATTACATGCATTTCGCTATTATGGTGATTTTTCATGAAAAATGGCGCTATACAAATTATCCAATTATTATTATTAGCATAATATGCATAATGTATATTTGGGCATTTCTTTGGGGGTTAGTTGCAAATTTGAGTATTTTTTCGTCAATATAAAAACAGTTCAGTCATGTTTTATTCTTCGCATAGCACGTCCGTCGGGATCGCCTGCTGAATTCATACTGAACGGCCAATGTGTGGAGGCCGGTTTGTGCGAGTTCGGCCAACTAGTTTGAAGGTTGGGCCAACAAGTTCGCCACCAGAGCGATCTCGGGCGAACTCGCCGAAATCGAGCCAACGTTGACCCAATGCGTACGAACTACCCCTCTACACAATCGCCGAAACGTTCGAGTTGGGAGTTGGGCGATCGTGTAATCAGTCGGGGCATAAGATAAGATCTTTTCGTTTAAATGTGAAAAAGCTTTTAGCCACTAAACCATTGCACTCATCATAAAACTACCCTAGAAAGTACGGAAGCTACGAACTTAATACGTTCTAATAAAAACAAAAATATCATACATTTGAGGAAACATATTTCACCGCAATATCGGCGGCATGAAAATGAATACCATACCTAATGTACGTGCTATCGTTACGAGTGATCGAGTACCTAGACATGAAGATAGAACCTTTCGAACTTTCAGGCAGTGTTTAACAACGTCTGTTCATTGTGCTTAGTCGTGTAATATTTACTAAAAGTCTTGGCTACTACTTATTGAAGGTATAATGGAGTGTTTAAATATACCAGTGTGAATGTCATTTGGATGGGGTCATGGAAACTTGAAGGCAAAGGGATTCGTAGGTCACAAATTAGTTAATCTTTAAACTTGAACATTTTTATGTAACACTAGGATTAAAGTACAAATACCATAAAACGACCAGCGTGGACATTGATAATACAATAACCTAGCAAAAATTTTATTAGACTTCATTTGCTTCGTGTATAACTTTTTTTTAAATGCTACTTAGGTAATAACATGTTATGTTATCAGCTTTGTGATTGCTAATCACAATAATTCTAGAATCAACCTCCACGTGCCCACTAACTAAATTTATTACTTATAAGTTTATTGAATTCATACTATCCAATACATTCTTTACTTTTATTTTTATTAACATTTTACGTTTAACCTATTATACATGAAGATATACACATGTGCATGTACATGTACGTATGTATATATGCGTTTATGAACACATACTGTGTACATAAGCAAAAAGGGAATTTTTATTTATTGCTTAAATTTTTTTTTTTTGAGATGAGATGCTAACATATTATTTCTCAATCTTATTTAAAAACAAACACCACCTTTAATGAATGTTTCGGTCTTTGATACAAAATATTAAATACATTATATAACCATTAGTCATCTAACTTCACACTTCAATCAAATTAACCGTTATGTAATATATAATGTATCTATACTTTTTTCTATTATACTATGCTTATTTTTCTTTCTCTTATTATGCAATATGAACAAAGCTTGTCAATTTGACTTCACTAAAACGGGAACTTCCCAGTTGGACAGTCAAAGTGTTCTTAGTGTAAAACATTTTTCTGAATTAAATAAATAAATAAAAAAAATATACAAAAATATATACATATTTTTTTAATTAAAGGAGTGCTTAAAATTTTACAGTAATGTGACGTTCTTGGTATTAATCCGATTTAAAAAATTTTAGATCGGCGGATTAATTATAGCTTATTTAAAAAAAACGATCCTTTTTTGCTGATCCGACACACTTAGGATAATAAAAGATGGATTACTTCTGTAGCGCCATTTTCGCGGGAAAATCACCTCAAGGGCACTTGATACTAACGGTATATCGAATTCTCAATATATTTATCAATAATAATAATAATTATTATATTTTTCCACGAGACGCCATTACGCCACTGTTCAATAACACAAATCAATTACAGTCATGGGGAGGCGGCGGTTGATTAAACCGGCTGATGCGAACTGACGAACTCCGATACCCGGTGACCTCAGTTCCAGATCTCAATTATCGTCGGAGCCTAAACTGTATTCAGTAGCGATGGTTCAGTTAAATAACTGGCTTATCTGTTACTATGTCACTACCCGAATTAACTGCTGATTAATACTAATTGGAGAACTTAATTGAAAACTAATCAATGTCAGCAAAACTATAATTCGACTTCATATTGGCATACAAATAATTAATAAATTAATTGAAAATTACTTTGTATTCACCACTTTATTAATATATACATATCAACATGTTTCGAAAGCGATGCTTTCCTCATCAGGGATATAAGGAATACTAAAAAATAATAATGTCGAGTATAGACAAATGACCTAGAGGTGATTTTTAACAAAAACGGCGCTATACAAGTTATCCAACAATTATTATTATTCAATTGAAGATAGTTGAAGGAACTAACGTCATTAATCTCTTCGTCACCGGTTCACAGTCGGGAAACAGGCCAAATGCGCAGCCAACATGTTTCTATATAGTTGACATTTATCACATGAAAACCGGATCGTTTCTACAACTCATTCTCAAGTTCAGCAGTTCCGCTCTGGAACGATTTTCCGACCCTGTGTTCCCACCTTCCTACAACTTGGGTCTCACATGCACTCCTTCCTCTCCTCAAAAAGAACCTTCCCAAAGCATCCCCAAAGATGACATAGTAATTAAAGAATCATATTAGTGTACCGAAAACCTCTTTAATTCATAAAAAGAATTTGATAAATTTAAACAAACTTACGTTCTTTTCTTAAATATGTAACTCCAGTGAAAAATATAATGGCTTTAAAAGTATGTATTCATATAGATCAGAAAACGTTTGTCAGTCCTGGATGCCCTGACCCCCAGATTCCTACCCACCCTTTATACCTAATCCTTCCCTCGCTTTCGTTTTCTTCTAAAACCCCCCACAAAAATATAAAAAAACATGCAATCACAAAATATAAATAATAATAACAATATAAAAAACACGAAATCACAAAATATAAATAATAATAACAATATCATTACAACGGCGAGTAGTAGACGTCCCGATGCAGGCCAAAAATATAAAAAACATGCAATCACAAAATATAAATAATAATAACAATATAAAAAACATGCAATCACAAAATATAAATAATAATAACAATATAAAAAACATGCAATCACAAAATATAAATAATAATAACAATATAAAAAAAATGCAATCACAAAATATAAATAATAATAACAATATAAAAAAATGCAATCACAAAATATAAATAATAATAACAATATAAAAAACATGCAATCACAAAATATAAATAATAATAACAATATAAAAAAAATGCAATCACAAAATATAAATAATAATAACAATATAAAAAACATGCAATCACAAAATATAAATAATAATAACAATATAAAAAACATGCAATCACAAAATATAAATAATAATAACAATATCATTACAACGGCGAGTAGTAGGCGTCCTGATGCAGGCCAAAAATGTTTCTGAAGTTTACGAACATTCGAGGCCTGCAATTTTTTTTTCATTCTGTTCACCACCATCTTCTATTCCTCTCCGAACACACAAATAGATGAGCCTCCTGACGCCTCCTATCTGGACTGCTCGGGCTTCACCCTCGTAGGCAAGTTCAGACCAAAGGGAGGTGTTTGTTTGTACACACATTTTTGGCGCTCTCGTAGCTGCCGGCAGCTTTTTATAATCGCTCCAGTTTATCTGGAAAATATTGGGACGTTCTTAATTTTTCCGGTGTTAAAATAGCGTAAAATAACCGCAATAACTACATTTATAAAAATCATATAATTTTAGTGTTGCCGTTTCGAGGTTAAATCAAGTTTATAATAAAAAATCAAATAAAAACCCAAATATTTTAAGTTCAAATCTGTCACGTTGTTCTAAATTAACCCAAAAGCATCGGTCGGTCGAAGGCGTTCGCCACATGCGCTTGTTAAAAGACCTTTTCCTGTTAAAAGCCTAGTGAAATTTCCAAAGTGAATGGATGATTTACAATGTTATTCTTTGAACTATGGTGATTGTAAACAAAATCGTATACGACCGGGCTACACAACTCAAACTTAATGGTGAATGTGTTATTTTGGACCCTTTAATAGCTGCAAAGATATCGTTGTATAACCTTGAACGTTGTACCACAACCGCAACCCGTAAAATTAGATTTCGTGGCTGCCGAGAAAGGCGCAATAGGAAAAGACATTTGACGAGAAGATCTTCTGCTGTCACGGCGACCTAAGTTCTGACCTCCAGTTTACGGAGCAGATCCGGTGCATCATGCGGCCCACGGGCGTGCCCGACCAGGCTGCTCTGCGACCTGCTGTGGTCCGACCCCGACAAGGACACCACAGGCTGGGGCGAGAAATGGACGACACACTGATGTGCTCTTTCCAGATCCTGAAGCAGGCCGACAAGCGCCACATGGCGTACGGGCAGACCAACACCAAGCGTCCCGTCACGCCGCCCAGGGGAGTCACCAACAAAGATAAAGAAGATTGGAGAGCCCTATGGATCAGTCCCCCGGCCCCCGTCCTCATCCGCCGCCCAACTTCACATAACTCCTATCATTTGTATTAGCGTCTTGCAATATATCGTAAGGAATAAATACAGTTAGCTTCTATTTTTTCAATTTAACATGTATGAAAACTTAGACCAAGCCGTATTTAGTTTTGATAATTTAACTGCATCTCTTTATATGGTCTCTAAATAATGTGTAATGATAGCCTGTCCAAAAAAAATGTCATAGATGTAATATAGGAATAATGTAAGAATAGGAAGTAAGATTTGTATAGCGCCCTTGAGGTGATTTTTCACAAACACGGGACTATAAAAATCATCCAATTATTATTATTATTATTATAGCCGTAACTATCTGCGACTGTCGAGTCTGGAAAATTACAAATTTGAAGTAATGTGGGTGCGCGTCAGTCTTGCCAGTACGGTAAGATTTTATGCATGTTTATACCGCTCACCAAACCTGATCGAATCAGACACATCCGAGCTATTTAAACATTTGAGCGAAACGATTGATGACCTCTTTACCCCGCTACCCTTCGGCTGAGTTTGTTGTTCTGGGGGACTTCAATGTTCATAATGAACTATGGTTGAAGTTCTCATGTTCAACGAACTCGGCTGGACGATAGTCGGAATTCTTTGCCCTTTGCATGGGTAGGAGCAACTGGTTCAGGAGCATACGAGGAGTCCTGATGTCCAGACTCACCGCTCCAATCTGTTAGACCTATTTTTAACTACCAAGCCACGTGTTTATGGGGTTGATGTCACAGCGCCTTTAGGATCGTCCGACCATTGCCTGGTGACGACATCAATCTCTATTAACTTCAGGCCGCCAATCGAGAGGCTGAAGAGAAAAATGTGGCACTATAGGTCACCAGATTGGATCGGTCTGCGGACTCACTTTAATGCCTTCCCATGGTCAGCTGTCTATTTTCAGACTTCGGATCCTTCCAAATGTGACCAGAAAATTGGTGAAGTCATCACATCTGCGATTAATGGCTTCATTCAATCAACCGTTAAATAAACTGGTGTAGGCTCAAAGCCGTGGCTTAGTCGACAATGCTCCGAAGCAGTTCGACAAAAAAAACGGCTTACCGAGCCTACAACACATCTTGAACATCAGAAAACAGATCAGCATATAACAAATTGGCAAAGGAAAGTAGGAGAATCATCAATAGGTTAAAATTTGAGCACGACCTACAAGACAATAAAAAGCTAGCTGCCTGCCCGCATGGCAACAGAGAGTTCTGGTTAAAAATATGCATTCATATAGATCAGCTAACGCCGATTCTGAATACATAACTTTTATTATTTATAGTTATATGTGGAATTAATAAAACGTTATTTAAAATTAAATAAAATATCATCTCATCAAAACACCTTTTTATGTTGGTACCATTGCATTTGGAACATCTGAGGTCACGTGTGCATTCTGTTTTTGAATTAGTATGAAAAAAAAATATTTTTCACTTTTGTTTTGTATTTTTAATAGGTATTTTTTTTAGTTATGGCGAAATTTTAATTTGGATGACTTTAAGCTCTATAATTGTTCAATACAAAAAAACTATTATTGATGAAAAAGATTAGCGTATTCATGAGCAAACCAATTATTAATACGGATATTATGATAATATTCATGCTCAATACTATTATTATTCTTTCAATTGAAATTTCGAAAAGGGTACATAATTTTATTACTTAAGAGTATGTTTAGTTACTGTGAATAGAATACAAAATAATGTAAAGCTCATCCCTGTTTTGACATTTGACATTCTAACCTCAAAACTGATCAAAATCGACCGAATTTGGAGAGTTTCGGCGGGCTTTGAAAATTTGAAAATTATTTTAAGTATGAAAACTAAGTTTAGGAAAAAAAAAACTAAATATGCTGGATTTAAGTCGGAATGTCACTATTGATAAAAAAAAATAAAAAATTGGACTGGAGTTCCTTATTATAAAATCCTTCTTTTGGTATGAAAATATAATATAAAAATATTGAATCTCTGATTACATCCTGAGATCGCTCGAGATTCGGTAGCGCCAAGGATCAGCGGGAGCAGGTCCTACAGGAATATTAAGCAGGATCGACGCGCCTGATGAGTCCTCGAATATCATTTCTCGCAAAAATATTAAAATATTCAGTCCCTCATCAGCATAAATGGATGATAAATGCTCGGGGAAAGCTTTTTTCGCCACTTTAGACTGGGATATTTCAGGGGTGGGTAAATAATTCAGGCAAGCAGATTTATGAATACGAGTTTATTTTGCTCTCAGAGACATGGTTTACAGAAGATGTACCACACAACAGGATGGCGTGAATTTTTTTTTATTTTTTTAATCGCGATTTTCTTTGTAAAAAGTCGGGCAGGTATAATTTTTTTTAAATTCAAACCAAAACGAAATCTTTATTGTCAATCAAGAAATCCAGGGAAAGGGGCATAGAAAGCAAGATCTGCGTAATTTAATGTTTAATAATAATAATAATTGGATGATTTGTATAGCGCCGTTTTTGTGAAAAATCACCTCAAGGGCGCTGTACAAATATTTCTTAACTAATTATGTACAAACGGATACAGAAAAACATACTTACCTGGCAGGTCGCTTCAGATGAACACAGTTTATTAGAAAATTTATTTATAGAGATGATAGTTTTACATGGTTATTTGTTGCTCCTTTTCTATTGATGTTACATTTATTAGAAGATTGGTGGCACAAGAAGAGTTGGTATTTATTGAGATACTTATAATTTTTAGGACTGGAAAGTATTCATAAAATGAATTTTAGGACTCGAAAATATCTATAAAATTACATTAAAAAGCGTAAGAAGCTTTTAATAAATATTAACATTTTTTTTGTATTTTACACTTTGGTTACTTACAGTGTTGCGGGCTGTGGACACATTTGCGCACCGATGCACGAATTTTTAATTTATTTAAAAAAAATTAATTATTGACTTTAGGTAAGTACTAACCGGCTAGCCTAGCTAAGCAATTTACAGGTGAATTTCTTCAATTTATGGATACGATTGTCTGAAAAGATGTGTTTTAAGTTTATTTCTGAATTCTGTTGAGTCTTTGATAATTCTTAAGTCATGCGGCAGTTTCCAGGCTTTAGGTCCTGACACTCCGAAAGCACGATCCCCAACTTAGTGCGCTTTGGTTAATTTAACCTGCCGATAGCTGATGACGATGCTGACCTAAGGGTGGACTGCCGTGAGTTGGTATTTTCGGGAATACACAGTTCTGATAAGTAAGCCATTCCGTTAAGTGACTTAAATACCATCCAGCAGAGCTTGAGCTGGATTCTTTCAGGACATTTGAGCCGGTGGAGATTTTAGAGATGCTCTGAAATGTGAGAATATTTAGATACGCCGGTGATAAGTCTTGCTGCAGCGTTGAATACTGATTGCAATTTGTTAATTTGGCATTTGGGGAGACTCGCATATATTCCGTTGCAGTAATCTAGACGTAACACAACGTACGAATTGACAAGCAGTTTAGTTGCCTCTGTTGGCAGGTTTGTAATGATTTATCTATGAATTCTATACGGGTAATTAGTAAAATGGAAAAGCTTTCAAATCCTCCAACTGATATTTTTTAAAATTCAATTTATTCATTTATTTAATGTAAAAGAGAACACATGTACATTGGCTACATGTATTCTAATATGAACATAATATCTACATACAATTAATAATTACTTTAATTATCAAACTTTCAAAATTACTGCTTTAAAAATTGCACTTTACGTATTTCATAACTTCCTTATTAAATTTCAAAACATTTTTCTCTTCTTTTATATTGTTGGGTATTTCGTGGAAGATCTCCGTGGCTCTATATAGTAATGAGTTTTGCGATTTTGTTTTCTTTCCAAAGGATGTCTTATATCATTTCTTCTTCTTATAGAGTGGTTATGTCTGTAAAATATTTCCTGGAATTTTAGGTATAACGATAAAAACTGCTTTCACTAGTTTTCAAACTGCACCGATTTTCAGACATTTTGGAATGCTTTTCACAGAATTTAAGAATTACGGTATGAAGATTTTTGTCTTTTGAAACCTACATACATTTTCTGAACTACCCGTATATAACTTATAGATAAATCATTTGTGGTATTGCTTGAGTTGGCAACCTGCAAAGTGATGTTTAGGGCCATTTGAGAGCTGGCCCTTAATGTTCAATATTCGCCTAACCGCTTCCCGGGCTATCACGCAAATAAGCGTGAAAAAAATTATACCATGCAAACGCGTTATATCTCCTATAAGAAAATTCGTTTTTTTTATACGAATACCGCACAAGAGTCTCAACTGCTCCGAACCGTCTGGAGCCAGTGAGACTATGGCATCCCCAATTGGGGAATGTTGTGAGGCTGAAGGTATTGGGAAGGGGAAGAGGAAGGTGAGGAAATACCTGGCTATTCAGATCTGATCACCAAACACGGCTAAAAGCCATTTCAAGCAACGTTTCAATTCTGGATGGTGGTCTTTCACCAGGGCAATACTGAGAGTATCTTCCACAGTGGAACGTGCGCAAATATACTATATATTATTTTTAAATGAATTAATTGTGAAAAAGAACAAAGTAATTAAATAATATTTGCGCATGCCGGGATTTGAACCCGTGACCTTCGGATTCGTAGTCGAGAGCCTTACCCCTCCACTATGGATGCTAAAGTATGCTTTAAAAAAATTAGTGCTCAATAGTTCTCCCTGGAAGTGGTTAATCCTCTGAGTTTTCGCTCCGTAACAAAACAAGTGGAATATGCTCTCGGTATCACCCTATACCATTCAAAATCGTAACACTAGTTGAAATTGCCATTGCAAACGTTTAATGGTCAGATCTGCACAGCAGGGTTACTTCCCAATCTACCTATACTCCTTCTCCTTCCTCTATCCCAGTTCCGTCAAACTATCAAACTCAAAACATTCTGAAAAACTGAGGGTATAAGAAATAGTCTAATACTATTGCGAAAACTTTTTATTGGTGGTGGTGTTTGTTTTGTATACAATTCTACAGTTTTATTCCGAGCTTTATGAAATTTTGCATATTTGACTTTC
>JAHDVE020011115.1:0-14347 GCA_022606495.2 Halesus radiatus
TGGGGAAATACCTGGCAATTCTGTCATTCATGTCACAAAATAGTTATAAAACTGCCCCCCCATGACTTTCTGTAGTTTTCCTATCAGCCTTTCACTTGTTGAATGTTTGATACAGTTTATCAATTTTTGAATATTTGAAATCATTAACTGCAAATAAAGTTTTACTTATATTATTCGTTATTTCTAATGTATTCTCTGCGTATATTTTTTAACATTCCTCATTAATTGTATAAGTGTTAACCCCTGTAATATATCGGGGTACAACTGTTTTAGGTACACTATGGAAAATAACTAAATTATATATTGATTACTCAGAATAAATTTGATAACAACATAATAACACAGTGGTAATGGCAGATATTCTCAGTATCGACCAGATCTGAAAATCTACACCTAACACATCTCAACTTCCTCTTTCCAATCCCCTCCCTTCACCATTCCCTTCATCCTTACTATATACCCAAATCGGGGATGCCATGGTTCCACTGGCTCCAGACAGTTGGGAGCCATTCAGACTCTCGTTCACATAAAAAAATAACAAGTAAATATAGTATGTATTATTTACGTTTTACCTCTGAAATAAAATTCATAACAACATGATAATAACAATGTGATACAATATTTCGGTGATTTAAAGAAGCATTGTAAATCGTAAAAATCCAAGAATTTCTAAATTTCCTTTTCCAATGAATTACAAGATGCCTTTATACATTTCCTATGGTCCCGAAAGCTTGTTAGAATATTCAATATGTATTGCATTGTGGTACTCTTTTTTATATAATTTATTCAAAGATTTGTGTTGAAATGATAGCAGAATATTACAAAGATGAATTTTCTGGCAGCCTGTATAGATTTATAAACCTCATGTTAGAATTATATTTTGATAAAAATGTATTTTACAGTGAGGGTTATAAGCTACAATAAGTTATTCCAGTAATTGAATATTAATCCTAGACTTGTAGAAAAAGTCAACAGGTGTCCCATATAAATAAAAATCGTTCAGGTATATCCGAGACATTATCTAATAAATACGGGTAGAATCTTGTAGTTATGATGAAAGGGTAGCAGCCTAAAATATATAGGAATTCATTAATTGAAGATGATATTGACTAACTAACTAACTAACCATCACGCCGTTTTACCTCAGGGGTAGGCAAAAAGGACTGACCGCCAAACAACTCGATCTTGGCATACACTTCTTGCTTCATTCATATTCATACATTCTCTTCTATTATTCCGACTTCTGACATGGCCCGACTCGAGTATTTGATTCACTTGATCATGCCGAGTCTTTCTCGGCTGTCCCCGGCATCTTCTCTCATTCACATTCGCGTCATATATTTTCATTAGACTCCTTCCTTCGTTCATTCGCTCTACATGCCTAAACCATCTAAGCATCCCTTTCTTAATATTACTCATCACGCGTACATCAGCCTTGCATTCTTTACAAATCTCTATATTTTTCACACAATCATACATGGTTTAACCACACATTCGCCTCAAAGTTCTCATTTCTATGACATTCAGTTTACTTTCATCCCTCCTCTGCCAATTCCATACCTCATTGCCATACATCAGGGTTGGAATCACAGTTTCTATAATCTTATTGACAGTTCTTATGAATCGAAGTATGATACCGGTAAGGATGGCGGGGTGGATTGGGGTAGCCGTAGCTCAGTGGATTAGAACGTATGGTCCCGGATAGACAATGAGGTTCTGGGTTCGAATCCCAGTTGCTACCGTTACCTTTTTCTTTACTGTTTCTCTTCGATTTCGTATTTCATTCTAGAGTTGTTGATGTTATCTTCGATGATTAAAAAAAATCTATTATGTTTACGTATTTTTATGCCAAATTAAATTGTCTCCCACAACAGAATTTCATATTATTTATAGATGTATCATATTAATTGAAGAATTTAACTGTATTGGACATCTTGCCGCCTCTTTGGCTTTAACTGTATTTGTGACAAAAAATGGATAATTGTGTTTTAGGACAAGGACCTCAAAGTCGTCAATAAGGGTTTTGTCGTCAGCACCGTTCATCCGTGCAGAGGGAACGGTAGGATTGCTACTTCCCCTCCCAGCCCCGCTCCGTAGATTGGGATCATCCGCCTCACACAGTTCGTTTATGTGCCAGATTACGTCTGGTACATTAACAAAAGTTGGAACTTACACATTGACGTCATTACAAAAAAACTCCCCAGGTACATGTACTTTTTTAGAAAAATCCGTAATATCCCCAACATAAACGACATTAAAAAACCACTCGTACTACGGCATAACTGGATAGGGATCTGCCTTGGGCATTCGCACAGAACGCCTCAACATAGCCCATAAAGGTGTTCTTAAGACAATTCTGAAAGTTCCAGTTAACTCCGTCGAATGAAATATTTAAAAACTTTCCAGTCTACAATGTACGAAAACTTTACTCAAAAAATGTTTTATTTAAACTCATAAAAAATACATCTGAATACTCCACTACCCAACATCATTATCATACCAAGGCAGTAAGTCAAAATATACTTATTATTCCCAAATGTAATACGTCTTTTGGACCGAAAAACACTAAATTTCATGCTGCATAATTATGTAATGACAACCATATTAATAGAAGAAAAAATAAGTAAAAAATAGAAATTAATACATTTAAAACTATAGTCAAAACATAGCTAAGAGAACTTGCAAAAATTATAAATACATTTTAAGACAACTGGATATATAGTACTAAAATATAAAAATAATAAAAACCAGTAACCCTAGTGAGTAGGGCTGTGAACACTGTGACGATATTATTTTACTAGAATATGCATTATACTTACTTGCCCTTCATATAATATACTATATAATATTTTTATAAACAATAATTATTAGCCTGAAACACTCATCCAAATTGAAAAAACCTTCCGAGCAAAGATAAATGTCGCCGGCAGGACTCGAACCCACACCCTTCTAATATCCGGTCAGATGCTCTACCATTGAGCTACGTCGGCTTATCGCAAACCCGCCAAGTTAACCAATATATACTAGTGTTTCATTCAATAATTACGGTTTTTTATTATATTTCACTTGTAAACAACCAACTTTATTTGTATGAGGAAGGCTTGTAACGGCTAAAACCCTCACTAGGTGGCGTCGAGACAAATTATGTCTTCATTTTATTGGTGAAAAATGTTTGACTTGTCAAATATTTATTAATTGATAAACTAAAGTTTTTAAGACAAGATTTTTGTGCATAGCGCAAAGGGTAACAATTATTTTTATAAACAATAATTATTAGCCTGAAACACTCATCCAAATTGAAAAAACCTTCCGAGTAAAGATGTTACCCTTTGCGCTATGCACAAAAATCTTGTCTTAAAAACTTTAGTTTATCAATTAATATATACTATATACTAATAATTTATTACTTAAGTCATATTCATGTATAATCTTCACATAGAAACTAGTAAACTAATTTTTTTTTTTAAATACATAACCTTATATCGTACATTTACATTTTCAATGTTGTTTATAAATGTCCTTGTAAGCATGTAATGGGCGTAAATAAACAAATGAAAATTTTGAGCATGTTGTCGACAGAATTTTTTGTAAATATAGAATAGCACTGAAGATATAGGCTGTCAATGTGTTGATAACGAGTGGCGCGGCCATAGATATAATAGACGCGGCAGTTTATGTTTTTCTCGAGTTTTCTTGGAAAACTTTGTCGTTGGAGATATCGAGAAACTATATTTACGGTCGTTATTAATAATACTTTAAGTAAAATAATTTTCATCACAAATAACAAATTAGGGGATAGTCTCATTGGGTTATTTTGTGATTTGTGAGGCTGGAGGTAGTGAAGAAAGGAAAAAGATGGGAAAGAGGAGATTGGGATTTTTCGGCTATTCAGATCTGGTCACCAAACACGCTTAAACCCATCAATTCAATTCAAGTAACGTCTTGATTCTGAGTACGATAAATTTTCTTGTTTTTTTTTTAATGTACTATAATTTATATATTGTCCTATTCTAGATATTTTTCAAGTGAATTGCTCAGTTCCTCCTGAAAAACCTTATTTACCCCATCCCCTTTGGTCGCCTCCCACTTCACCATTTAAATCTGCATGTATGTCTCATTATTTTGTATAAATTTTAGTTTTAATATAGTTCTGAAGAAGGGAGGGTACTTTTGAAACAGGTCGATCATTACATTAAATTGAAATGGTGTAAAACAATTTCAGGTGTTTATATTGTAAGTAGAAATAGTTCGTTCAAACTTTTTTTTTTTAATTTCCTATGTTCAGATTATTGTGAAATACATCCATATAAGTAAGTATTTCTTAACGAGACTGTGTAAGCATTGTATTGGGGAATGCAAGCTGTAGTTGGAACGGGATATACATATGTACAATATGAATGTTTGTCTTATTAGACTGTAGTAGACTAGTTGTTCATTAATGTACGGGTATGTGTCGGCCGATTAATTGCAGGAGTTCAGAACGATCGAATTTACAGTTTAATAATTTTATTAAAAAGGTTAGTTTGTTCATTTTTTTATCTATTTACTGAAGATGGAATATTAAAAGCATTCATTAACGAAGCGCAATTTATGTCCTCTAAAGGTTATGTTAAGTATTAAATTTATGAAACGAAAAAAAAACTTTGAATTCTTTATACATTATGAATATGTATTTTGTAAAAGGGCGACCACACTAAGGAATTACTCGTATATTCTATTAGACTCCCAACTACGGACATGTAAAACATTTTTATTAGGTAGGTAACGATAATTTTTTTTACTGTTCTTCACTGTACTCTATAATACGTATCTGAAATACAGATAGAAACTATATAAAATTTAATAAATTAATTATAAAATATACATTGTTTTCACCACTTTATAAAAATCTACATATAAAGTATGTTTCTAATAATGACGCCACACAGAGAATACCAATCGTTTGAGGAAATTATAGATAAAATTTCTTTATTATCTTTGTCAAAAGTAAAAAAGGAGAAAGCCCTTAAAAAATAAGGTAAATAATTTTTTTTTATTCATTTTATTCTGGTGTTTCTTCTACCATACCGTATTTACCGTGAACAAGTAAATTTTCGCCCTGAATACTGCAATATTCCCGTCTCCCGCAAATAACTTCTCAAGTACACAATATTATCCACTGGCTCTAAGGATTCAGAGTTAAAAATTTACCAGACTGAAGATGGCTGTAATAGGCTGAAACCTGTCAGAAAAAAAAATGTTTTAATAAATTGTTGTTTTTAAAGTTTTGGAAACCAGTTCCTGACTTCAGATCAAAAGAATTTGGACCCATCACGCTGAATTTTATCCCCAAACTAGGCAACATTAATGCGAGAGGGTTCAATCGACGCATCAGATGTGGTCAACCTGAACGTGACTTGCCTCTGAAATGAGAAGTCTGAATGGAAGCAAAGAGCGTATGTAAATACAGAGTTGTGTAGTGATCCGCCCCTATGCCTTTCCCGAAGGACTAGATGGCTTATTAGTTAGTTAGTTAACAATGGCTATCAGTAAAAATTGTTGCAATATCATTATACCAGTATCCCCATTAATTAATTAAATATATTCTTATTTAATTTTCTCAGGAAAGAAATGAAGCTCCGGACGAAACAGCATATTTCTTTGGGGCTTTTCGGGGCACTTCCCGAATCAATTATTATTTTTCTTTGTTCGACAAAATTCATTGTGAGAAGGAGCAGGCTGTTCAGAGAAAAGATTACCCGATTCGCCGAAATTTGCGGTGGCTCCTTTGAAACCGAATATAGGCAAAATACAGAGCACCTAAATTCGTCGATTTTAGCAGTGACATTCAAGACACGAGATTGGTGGATTACCAGTGGCCGGAGCCAGTGGGACTACGGCATCTCTAGTTTGTGAAATATTCTAAGGCCGATTGGAGTAGGGGAGTGGAAAGAGAAGGGGAAAAAGAAGGTTTTTTTTAATTTATAAAAATCAAATTTTATAATATTATATTACCATTAGTTATTGTGTTTAATTGCATTTATTTAATTTTTTTTAACTAACTAACTAACCATCACACCGTTTCCCCGAAGGGGCGGGCAGAGAGGACGGACCGCCAAAAAACTCAATCTTGGCATACACTTCTTGCTTCATTCATATTCATACATCGTCTCATACATTCTCTTCTATTATTCCGACTTCTGACATGGCCCGTCTCAAGTATTTGATTCACTTGATCGTACCATGTCTTCCACGGGCGTCCCCGGCCTCTTCTTCTATTCACATTCACGTCATACATTCTTCTTACACTCCTTTCTTTGTTCATTCGCTCCACATGCCCAAACCATTTAATTAATTTTTTTTAATTAAAATTTAATAATCTTTGTATTAACTTATGGCAATGATATTATATATTTATTCAAGAAAGTTTGATAAATTTCACCTGAAGTAAGGGAGAATGTATCTTACTTCAGATACGCATACACGCCTACAACGCAGATTCATCTCTTCAGTGTTACTCGTCTGTGTTTTGTTTTTTTTTTAAATAAGCTAACAGACATACATAACACCAATTATACATAACACGAAATGAGAAAAATAAGAGTTATGTAAAAAGAACAGAACTTGCATAGTATAAATATGAATGAAGCAATCACAAAAATACGAATTAGAGGGAATATAAGTCAAAGCTTGAAGAAGGTTTTGGTAGAGGGGATGACGTAAGACAAACCAAATGATAAAAACTTTATTTCTGTGAAAACTGACTAAAATCATTTAGACTGGCACCAAAAATTTCAACGTCCTGGATTGAGTTAATAAGTGTCGACATTCTGGAGAGCTTTTTTCTCTTAAAATTTAAATCAAATCAATTTTAATAATGTTGTCTGAAAGTATTTTAGTTTTATTTTATTATTGTGACAGCTATTTCAGCGTTCAAAGCCATTTTCAACTTTGAACCCCGAAACAGCCGTCGCAATAATAAAGATAATAAATACTATTCAACTATACGATAGGCAATTTGCAATTTTGGGATTTTAACTAAAATTAGAGACCCTAGAGTTGTTTTTGATGAAAACTAGAATGTGTACACCAAATAAATCAGATTACAAACAACAGTATGAGGACATTAGGGATTTGCTGAGAATTATTAAAACTTTATTTCAGTTCCTATCTTGAAATTTTTATTTGTTTTATTAATTCGCAGCCAATTAGAATATGATTCCGTTGTTTGGTACCCCACGTTAAAATTCTCATTAAAAATAATCAGCTAAAGTTTTTACGATTTTCATTTTAATGTATATATTCCCTTAGTACAAATAAACTATACATTTTTATTAAATACCTTAAAAATACACACTTGAGGATCAAAGAAGGATAAGCAACCTATGCTTCTTTTATAAAATTGTAAATTAGAAGGTCGACTGTTGCGACCTCCCGAGTATTGTAAACATAAGAGTATCTATTATTTTATAAACAATAATTATTAGCCTGAAACACTCAGCCAAATTGAAAAAAAACCTTTCCGACCAAAGATAAATGTCGCCGACAGGACTCGAACCTGCACCCTTCTGATTGCTTATTATTGTAACAATTATTGTTTATAAAAATAATTGTTACCCTTTGCGCTATGCACAAAAATCTTGTCTTAAGTTTTTAAGAACTATAGTTTATCAATTAATAAGAGTATCTACTCGACACACTAGGCAAGAGCACCTTTTTCAATGTCACCTCTCACAAAACAATTATGACGAAAACTTGCCAATTCTTCACATACTTAATTTAGAAAATGAACATACAAAATTGTATTGACATTTTTAATATGATAATTTCGATGTATAAAATACGCCTTAATAAATTTTTTATATCAAAATATTATTTCTGATGAAATTTACACTTAAAAAAATCTGAATTGTAAACCATTAAGTAAGTAATTATTTTATTAATGAATGTTTTATTAAACACACCCAACACGGAAACACAAACACAATATTTAGATTTAAAAAAAAACTTAAACTATGGTACTAAACAAAATCCCACTATCCGTTAAAAATCACAACAAGAATAATAAATTTAAAAATCAAATAAAACACTGGATACGTGTCATAGGGAGATCTGAAATAGAAAATATATTAACACCAAATACATACTAACACCGAAACCACTCAACTGTACTTAAAACACCTCACCATGTCATTTTTTTTTCTGCGATCACATCAATTTAATAAAATTTAATTTCATATTTCGTAAATGAAATCCTCAGCAGGGGTAATCCCAGTGAGGATATCAATATTTACTATTTTGTTAAAAAAAAATAACATAATACAACATTATTATTTTTACGACTATCAATTGTTTGTCATGTATGCAAAACATTATTTTATTAAAATTAATTCTATGTAAGAAATTAATGTATACAACAATTGTTTTACTACTAATATTTGTATGTAAGTAAATATCGCATTTAACCGTTATTTTATAAGTAATGCTTGTATGAAAATTGTAACCATTTTATGTAATGGATCTTTTCCCCGTGGGCGTAAAATATAGTAACTTAATAAAATTTAAAAAATATGTAATTAAAATACTAGCGGAACTTAATATTTAAAATTATTACGTTTGATTTTCTTTAAATATTAAGAATAATTAAACACTAAAAGTTAATAAGTATTAAATAATTACAAAAACAGCAAAAAATCCGTTTGATAAATGATGCTAAACTGTTGAATGATGAATTTCTAGGTCAGCGTAACTAGCATCTGGCAACGTAATTAAGACCCAGAGTTATGGAGCTTTTGAATGTGATTTTGTTTCTTATTTACCACTGGCACAATTGTTTCCTGATCAACCTACCTAGCGAATCCTAAATCACAGGGGTGTTTGTAACACTACACAATGAGCGACCAAAGCACTCCCCGTGGCCATTTAGTGAACTAATCATCCCCCGCCGGGATTCAAACCGAAGCCTTCATTATCCCGCGAAGGTAGTTCCGCATAATTGATTTATGGCTTGGCTTCGCTTTCAATGCGTAATGCGTGGGGTTTGTGATTCAAGGACCCTGAAAACGTTCGAATTTCTTCAAAAGGTTTTTTAATAGCTTAAGTGAATTTATACCTAATCCGAATATCTACGACTAAATCGGTAAAACTGTGATCTGTACTGATTATAAAGAAACTGAAAAAATTAGACACAAGATTTTCCGACTTCTAGGCTTCAGATAGGTCAATAAAATTGATTATTAACTCATGAAAGATTTTTGTAAGCGTTAGATTAATTTCACCAGGTCTGATGTGAAAATACTAAAAGGTACTTTGGGTAAAAGGTACTTGATAGAGAAAGATGAGTTGGGGAGCAGCACCATGTAGCGACAGTAGTTGTAACTAAGTATAAAAATAAAATACATCAGGAATCTAATATATACGTATTTTGTGGTGTTGTACACGATAGTTGCTACAAAATAGAAGAGTGAAAATACACGATACTAGAAATGCAACAATAAGGCGTATACAACATATAAAAATAATTAAATTTTAGTCATATTTTGAAAGGCCTGATCTAATCATTTCTATAAGATATGCTTTTTTTCTAATTTACGTTTATTAGTTACAATTAAGAGTTTTGTAAAATTCACTGAACAAATTAAAACTTGCATTTCCTGTTGGAGTTATCTAATAATTATTTTTATAAACAATAATTATTAGCCTGAAACACTCATCGAAATTGAAAAAAACTTTTCGAGCAAAGATAAATGTAATATAAATGTGGTATCAATTTGGATGAGTGTTTCAGGCTAATAATTATTGTTTATAAAAATAATTGTTACCCTTTGCGCTGTGCACAAAAATCTTGTCTTAAGTTTTTAAGAACTTTAATTTATCAATTAATAAATATTTGACAAGTCAAAGCAATTTTCACCAATAAAATGTAGACATAATTTGTCTCGACGCCATCTATTTGAGGGATTTAGCCATTACAAGCCTTTCTCATACTAATAAAGTTGGTTGTTTACAGGTGAAAATATAATAAAACAGTAATTATTGAATGAAACACTAGTATATATTGATTAACTTGGCAGGTTTGCGATAAGCCGACGTAGCTCAACGGTAGAGCATCTGACCGGACATCAGAAGGGTGCAGGTTCGAGTCCTGTTGGCGACATTTATCTGTGCTCGGAAAGGTTTTTTTCAATTTGGATGAGTGTTTCAGGCTAATAATTATTGTTTATAAAAATAATTGTTACCCTTTGCGCTATGCACAAAAATCTTGTCTTAAGTTTTTAAGAACTTTAATTTATCAATTAATATCTAATAATTGTTTGATTTTTCATTTGAAATAATTATATTTTTTTATGTTTTCATTTTGTACGGGAGGACATTAAAAAATATATTCTTGAACATCGATAGAAGCACTAGTTTTAATTTTTAGGATTTCTAAGTTGTCGCGTCATTTAGGTCGGTTACTTATGTGTGTGGAAATTGTTGAAATGAAATGGTCTTTGTGAATTTGTAACAATGTGTTATTTTTGAAGATTTTATTTAAATTAATAACTCAAAAAGAGTTAAACAGCTGTGTAGTTAGAAATATCGGTAATTTTCGTAGGTTAACTTTCCAAATAAATCTTTGTATCTTTTCAACAGGTGAGAGGTTAGTTTTAAAGATTCCCCCAACCGATTATACCATATTGTAAAATGGATTGAAGATTCAGATATTTACATTACGGAATGTCTTACCTATGCAGAACGAAAGACAGTCATTACAACATAGTTAGTAAATGCCTGAGTGACTTAATTTATGATCCCCATCTTCAATGTACCATATTTTTAGTATTTTACATGTGGTATATCAGGAGAACGAAGGAAGGGTAGTTCCGAAACCGGTCGAGCATTATATTAAATCGAAGCGGTTTAAAACAAACTCATAAGTTTACATTTACATTATAATTATAGCCCGCCACAAAGTAAATGCATTTTACAATTATATATATTTTTTTATATTTTCTGACTCCAAATATGTTCAGAAATCACTTATTTTTTTACAGTTTTCCACACAGGAGACCTTGAGAAAAATAATTTCCTTCGAGGCCTATGTCATATTTGGGGATGTTTTGGGAGGGTCTTTTGGAGGATAGGAAGGAGTGAAAAAGTAGCGTCGTTGATCCCTTCAGCACCGGTGCACAGTCGGGAAATAGGCCTGACGCGCGCCCATCATTTGAACACAGTTGACATTTGCCACATGTCGCTTCTATGACTTGTTTTTGTGGTCAACAGTGACCACAAAAACAGCTCGGCTGTGAAATGATTTGCAAAATTGTGTTTCCTCCCTTCTACAACACGGATCACTTCAAGACCCAGGTTCACTCCTTCCTATCCTCAAAACGATCTTCCACACAGCATCCCCAAAGATAACATTGTCCTTGGGGGAAATTATTTCATTCCGGGCCTCCTGTGTGGAGTTAAAAAAAAAGTCGACTTTGATTTTTAAGAGGCCCATATTGTAGGATGGAGGAAACGCAGAGACCTATGGATCATCCACAGCCGAGTTGTTGGCCATAAGAACGTGTCGCAGAAGCGACGATGATTTAAGTGTCTCAGTACGTCCTGTTACACCCTGCATATAACTTAACAATATCGAAGCGGTCGATGTCGAACTTTTTCGCTGTCAATTTTAATCGTTCTAATTATATTAAAGAACACACTCAAAATAAAACATGTAAATTGGGGCGGCTGCTTCGAGACATTCGTGTAATTTGAATATTCAGTATTTATGACCTTTGAACAAATACTTGGTGGGAGAAAATACGTAAAATAAAATAAATGCACAATGGAGATTATTAAAAAAAAAATTATATATTTTGGTTCCTTACCTTGCTTGGCCTCTTTTGATGTTCAGAACAACACTTGATTTAATTTGTTTCACTCTGTTTTATAAAAATATATACATAAAGTTTTATTCTGTACAACAAATAGAACAAATCGCTATTTTTACTGTTTTTACAAAACACACGTAATTCGTCCGTACGTTAATATTGATCACATATAAAATCCCATTTACTTTGAATTTAATTACGCGTTTAACGATTTAATTTGTTGAACCATTTTAAATTAACAAATACGCAATTTACCTTAAGGGGCACGCTGATACAACTTTTGTTTATTAAATTTCAGTCAATTTACCATTCAATCCTTGACCAAATCTAAATATCCCTTGCTAAAAATGTATAATAAATAAAATAAAAAATTTTACTACACGATTCCCTTTCTACCTTCCTTTCCCTATCTTATTCAGTATAAATTATATTTAATTTCTTTAAAAAAAGTTAACTACAGCCCCACTGGCTTCGGGAAGTCGAGGCGATAGGAACTTGTGTGGTACATTTTCGCATAGAAAATATAACCATACTGTAATGATAAAACTTTTTTTGTTGTGATTGGAATGAAAACCGTAATCTCCCGAATTAAATTCAATTACGTAGACTAATCAGATATCAACACTGTTTTTTAAATGGATAAATACTGCATAAAAATCCCATCTGCCCATAATCAGAGGGACTAAGGCAACCCAGATATGCTGTGTTACAGTAGTTGTGAAAGTAGCGAATGGTTGTTTTTCAGCAGGGCGATACTAGCAGTACTGATGTCTAAAAACCTAATTAACACAATCACTTGATTTTAAATTCATTCTTCATACTCACTTACACACTTATAGCCAAGAAGGCTGCCCGATTTCTAAGAAAAAAAATATAATAAATAAAACCGTTTAAAAAAGTAGCCCCTTTACTTTAATAAAATGTATAAAAATAAACGCAATCAAACTTATAAAATGTTATACGGCAATGAAATTACTATTATAATATATAACAAACACAATAAAAAAACACTAAAACGATAAAAAACGACAATTTTAATGAATGTTTTAGGAAACTAACACAATATTAGCACAAACAATCGTAAAAAACACTTTAATAAATGTCTTAATATTAAAAAAATGTACGGTTTTATTTTTGATTGTATTCAGAGAGCAGAACATGTGGCAAAAGTATAATGCTGCCGATTCAACAGGTAAAATATATTATTGCTTGCTCGCTGAGGGTGGTTTTACGAAGGCTTCGGCGACGAGGCGGGTGGGTGAAGCGAGACTGGGAACTGACTGAGGCTTTCGGGCACCGGCTGGCTAAAGGATTCAGCCTTAAAAACGGCGCCTCTCAAAGCGTGTTTTGAGACATCGAAATTTTTTTTTAATCAACAATTGTCAGTGGGAGCATCTCAATATATACACCAATAGCACAATTGCTTTTATAAAGTTTTCTCATTTTTAAAACACTAATACCATATTCTTATGTTTGATTCTAAAACTCCCATTAAAATTACATTATAGTTACTTATGCATGTGCGAAAGTAACAGTGGATTCTGTTTGATGTCATATTTTTAGTTATTTTTTATGTCTTATTTTCACTTATAACTCTATCATCTTGAATCATTTATTTTTTAATAAGAAATAAATATTTACTTATTTATTTATTCACGCCTAGAAGGTTTTTACATGTTGATACATTTATCACATAGTTTTGAATACAATAATTTACACATAAAATAATAAATAAAGTGTAAAAGAAGTATGCAGGTACAGTATAACACTATGTAGTTACAGCGTAATTATCGCAATGAATAATAGTTTAACCTGTGGTTACATTATAACAGCAGGTTGTACCAAAGAGTATAAGAAGTAGTTTAGTGCATTATATAATAACATAAGTATAAAAGAAGTGAGAAGGTAGATAGGTGGGTAATAAAGGCAGTAGATTTATAATTACTATGACGTTGTATATATAAAATTAACACCTTCATTTTATGTATTTCAAACATTCACCTAATCCATGGACATGTGATGGGAGTGATAATGATAAAGGCTTTGCATTTGTGAAATTTTTCGTAAACTGAGTTAAGTATTGTCACAAAGACTTTAAGTTGTACATTACTAGTAAAACAAAGACGGATTTACTACTTCAATCAGGTTCACTTACTTAATTTTTACTATAATCATTTTAATTATTACCAAGATTTGGATAAATCCAATGGAAATAATCCACGTTTAATTGCGTTTAATGTTAATGTTAACGTTTAATGTTATTTGCTGATACGTCATTGTTCTCCCGAAGCTGCGATAAGTTGTCATCTTAGCATTGCGTCATTTTTGTTAATATATAGCATACCTTTGCACAACTACATTGCTCATTCCCCGATACAACGGTTTTACACTATGGGAAACCAATACTTAGGTTATTAATCTAAAACACATCCAAATTGAAAAAACCTTCCGAGCAAAGATAAATGTCGCCGGCAGGACTCGAACCCGCACCCTTCTAATGTTCG